>BHFT01021547.1:0-51218 GCA_004320025.1 Laticauda laticaudata
AGAGATTGAAAAAAGACCTGAAAGCATGAATAGAAGAGATGATTCCAACAGACTGTCAATCATTTGGAAACCTGCACGAGATTCTGTTGAAACGTTGCTCCAACTTTAACAACACTACAATGACATGGGATTATACCCGAGGGAAGCTAAACAGCACACGTGTAAGTACCTGTGAAAGCTTAAACACACACACACACACACACACACACACACACACTTATATATGTACATGTTATTGTCCTAAATTCACATCTTTAAAACAGCAGACAGTACACATGAAGGAAGTTTTGTTCTTGAATTTGTGCATAGAATCCCAGAGAGATAGGCAATGCACTTGCACAAAGTTATGCCCTACATCTTGGAGCTTTAATTTTATGTAGTTGTGCCAAGCAAAGTTTGTTAATAGCTATCCATCTTCAAGGCAATAAAAATGATTGATTTGACTTGGTGACATATTTGACTAAAAATACATTATAAATGGAAGTATTTCTTTTGGGTTATCATTTATATCACACATGATACTTTGCATATTATGAATGGCAGGGGGCACCTTTTTTGAACCACACTTGGTTTTTGAATGGTGAGGCTAGAACAAAAATTGGTTCAGCTATATTTTTAATTTCAATCTATTTTAAATTTAGTTAATGAAATATAACCCACATGATCACTTTTCTAATATGTACTAGTTTTCTTATTGTGTCTCATTCTATTACAACTTGGCAGCAACTTTTGGAACAACTCAGAAGGCCACCCCAAGGCTGTAAGATTGTAATTTGAATCCTTCTTAAGGGGTCTTAAGAGGAATTGAGTGTCAGCCTTATGCACCAATCATCTAAATGTCCTTGTGGCTTCTTGGCCTTGATCGTCAGGAATGGGAAAATAATATTCTCTTTGATGATCAACTATTACTTTTAAAAATGCTAATTATGGATTAAGCCTTTTTCTGAAGGATTTGTCTCAGAACACAGTTATGTTTTTCTGCTCCCCATGTACTTTTGAAATCCATCACTTTATTAAGGGAAATCTTTTATTTAATTCTAATATAGCCTAAAGCACTAGACAAGATCACCTTATTCATAGCTTTCTTAGCTGAATTAGAATTGAGGTTGTTCTGGTCAGGTTTTTTTTAGAATTTTTTAAAGCAAGGACATACTTTCTCTTGTTAGTGAGATGTTTCAAATACACTGAGTACAATCCAGCACTTATTTTTATTTCTCTAGAACTTCCACTTTTTAACTTTTTTGTATTTTCATGTTCCCTCCTTATTATATTCGTCTTCTTTGACCCGTAAATTACATGCCTATGGAGTAGATAAGCAATCTTCTTTTCATCTTTTTTAATCTTCTAAAACATTTTAGAGAGGCTGCTGCTGCAGAAATAAATAGGGATGCCACTGAACATCTCCAGGATTATTAGCCCAGGCTCAGAAAATGCCAACAAACAGCCTCAAAAGAGGATGAGCCCTGAACTTGTTGAATTGTCCAGCTCAAAATCCAAATGAGAGAAATCCTCAGCTTACCCATTTGTAGTACCTTTGCAGGTGTACAAATGTCATTTCTGACAATCCACAGCCATCTCCTAGATGTGCTTCCCTTCGATACTCTGCAACAACACAGAAGCCAAAGTAGAGCTTCAACACCCTTTTCAAATGTTTTCTTTGGAACTCTTTCAATATCAAATGCTAGCACCTATCACTCATTTTTAAAGTGGCAAGTTGTGCCAAAATAATGGGGTTTCTGTCAAAAGACAGAGCAATTGGTGTTTTTTTTTTTAATTTTATATTGGGGATGATCCAAAAGAGAAGCTTAGACCTGAATTACTTGACTGAATTATTTGGGGAGGAGGGATTGGTTTTTCCCTCCACTCTGTAAGTGGGGAAGAATCTGAGTCTTTGTTTCATTAGGGGATAACATAATCTTCCCGTGGATTAACTATTATCAGTTGACATGTGTTTGCAATTTGCATAAAAATATTATTGAATTGCTAAATATCCTGCAATCACTGTGGGGAGGATACTTTTAGAAGAGAATGTGGCATTTTCCTTGCCTGGGGATTTCGTTTTGCTTTTATGTGACTAACTGACATATAACCATCAAATATTCTACAGAGGGACCAAAACCATATGGTGATGTGGATAAATAGTATAGTACGGCTATTCTGTTGTAATTATTTGGTAATGCAAAATAATCTCACATTTTTTTTTTCATCTGGGAAGTTAAATAATTCAGAGAAAGTCTTTCATGTTTCAAATTTTAGTGATCATCTAGTGATAGAAAAAGACTAATGCACATAATGTGGCAGTGCATTTTTAAATTATTGTTATCAACATCAAAGATAACTGTGTCCATAGTTACCAACTTACTCATGTATTCTGTCCTTCATTGTCTCCTCAGTTTCTGATCCCCTACAACTGTGACTCCATCATTCTGTCCTCCCAGTATATAATGAATTTTCTCCTAAATGCCAAGGATCCAAGATCTAGCCTTCTGTATTTGTTGTGATTTCTCGACTGCCAGTGGAGATGGCAGTTGAATCAGAGGAGTCAGAGATCTTTTTGGAGGAATTTTTTTTTAATTTGCTTTTTTTCTTGGGTTACCAGTGGAGCTAGTGGAAGGCTGAAGATCTCAGAGCCAGATGCAGAGCCCATCTACTCACGCTCAGGCAGAGAAACAGCTATTTTCGGGACCTGAGATGAGCAAGGGGAACAGCTGGGTCCTGTTCCAGATGTATGTGCAGAGAAGTGCAGAGAGGAAAGCAATGCAGGACTGAGGGCCAATTATCTAGGAGGAGATGGTAACAAGCACCTCCATGGCTGGGATATAAGGAAAAGTATGGGAGGTATGGGTGTTGGAAACATCCTGTCATACCCATCGGAGTCTGAATCTGAGGAGGAAGGTGAACAGCTGACAGGGAGCGGGAGTGTGGTTCCATTGACTGCGGAGGAAACTGGGAAAGGGCAAAGTCCGGCTGGGCAGAGCAGGGAAGCGGTAGAACAAGAGAGAGGGAATTCAGAGGAAGACCCTGGTCCACCCTCTCTTCATCCTCGGGCATGCAGGGAGGAACAGAGAAGAGAGCAACGTGGGTTGCATGGCTTATGGGGGAGGAAAGGGCCCTGATTCCCTTCATTAGGCACACCTGGGAGTATAAAAGATGCAAGCTGAGAATGGCGGCTGCTGGGAACAAACGTGAGTTTATCTTGCGTCGACTTTGGTTATCTGTGTTCCTGGCATCCTCCCAACTGGATTGAATTACTGCAGATCCTTCACATCTGGAATTCCTTCTCTTGCCCTGCTGGACTAATTACCTCATCTTGCCTTGATTGGATTTATACAGTTTTTGGACTTCATTCTCTGCAGCCAAAGGCTGTTCCTGGGAAAGTTTTTCTCCAACTAGAAGATAACCAGGATATTGGGCGGAAAGTTGGAGCTAATAAAGGGACTCCTATGGATTATCTTACTGTGTTGCCTTTGTGCCACACCCTGGGTCATCATACATCCATTCATGCTCCAGAAGAGTTCCCTGAGGCAGATGACTTGCCAGGATTTCCTTGCCACTAACCAGGTCAGTCAGGGCTTTTTGTTTGGAGTGAAGTACTAATTGAGGTTCCCTGCAAGGAACACAGAGGCTGTTACCCTTATGAATCACCTACGGATGTGTGACCTGGAGCTCTGTCAGTGAATGCGGTGAATTCCTGCCTTTCTAAATAAAAAGGGGTTTTCCCTCATGAGTAGGCTGTTGAGTGGAGCTCATGAAGGCTGGGTCAGAACAGTGTTCTGTAGATTTCCCCTATACAGTAGCTGTACAGGTAGTCTCCCACTTTACATCAGTAATTTGAAAATCCTACCTTCAAGTAGGGCTTACTTTTTCTTAATAATGATTTTTTGTTATTAAACAACGCAGTCATAAACTGCTTTCTTTTGAAAAACATATACAGGGCTTACTCAAAAAAACATTGTGTTGATTTCAATATGGGACCAGTTCTATGGATATATTTAATCTATAGTTAAATATATGTATATATTATATATACATAATTATAGTATATGAAGTGAGGTTTTCTTGATCTGGTAAGAAAGCATATTTTAAATTTTTAGCACAAAATATATAGTTTCATAGGGTATTTACAACATAATTAAAGACCTCATTCTCATATACATGTACAAAATCCTAAAATCTTAAACAAGTATTTTCTTGCAGCCACAATGCACATTTCTTTATTCAATGTTGGGCGCATGTGTACATATATGAATAGATAAATTTGTATTTCCAAGTGTGTGTGTATAATCTTTATTCCATGCATTTTTTCCTTAGAGGTATTCAATATTCAAATTTAAGACATATTTAAATTACACTTAAGACGTAATGCAGCTAAAGTTGCTTAAAGTTCTCTTATTTGAATCTTAATATTCATCACATATTTGTCTACATTTGTTCAGTTTCCTTTCTAAATGTTTAAACCTGTGCCTGACCACATCATTATTTTAATCCAGTGCTTCACTTCCTATCTAAGTGAATTTGTTGCATTATATAGTTGATATTTGATAGTCCTGCATCACTGGCAACCTACAAATACTGGCATTTGTGAACATGGATGCAGCTTTACTCTCTACTGGTTCAAGTTTTCTTTTCATTCATTTATTGAATCTTATTTTTAAGGAAGATGGAAGCAGATTTTGATCTGATTTCAATGACAAAAACACTGCTATCTTTATTACAGATTGGGCTCTTGTTTGTGTTCTATTTAGACTGACAGAGACTTAATTCCAGCCACCTCAATATTAATATTTTGTTTATTTCTATAGAGATAGTCTTCAACTTACAGCCATAACTGAACCCAAAATTTATATTGCTAAGCAACAGTTAAGTAAGTTTTGCCCCATTTTACTCAAGTAACACAGCTGTTAAGCAAATCAGGCTTCCATATTGACTTTGCTTGTCAAAAGCAAAGGTCCCCAGGTCATTTGCAATAATAATACATGCCAGTTGCCAAGCAACCAAATTTTGAGCATTGATTATAAGGATGTTGTAATGGTCATAAGTCATTCACTTTTTTTCAGTGTGGTTGTAATAGTTACTAAAAGAATGATTTACTGTATACTGCTAGTCTTTCTTATTCTGCAAGGTATTCTATGTCTGAGTAACTTATCATAAAGTTTGTATCACATTAAAATTCTTCAAAGGTAGAGTTCCTATTGGATTAATCTTCTAGTTTAACAACAACTTCTGTTGTTTTGCCCATAGGATTGGCAGGACAAGATGGGTTCAGTTTGAAGCAAGCCACTAAACTATTTTATCTTACTCTCTAGTAATAAGAGCAAGCAATAAATGTCATACTGTAAAAGAAAACACAAAATTTCTAATTAAAAAGAAGCTTTTATCATATGTCTGTTGCTTTCTTATATTTACCTTTAACACACATACAAAAATCATGCACTCCAACACATAAGGCGTATCTTGTTTTTAGCACAGTTTAAGCATTTTTCATGTGACTATTAAAGTATCAATTATGGCCAGCAGCTTGAAATTTTTTTAACTGTAATTTAGTATGTCTCCTTATGTGCACATTGTACAATTAATGCATATAAGAGTAATTTAGATTTTTAGAACATAACTGAGGGAAATTAGTAATTCTTGCAATGAATGTTAATCAGGCCCAAAGTACTTATTAAACTGCTTTGAATGAGAGGCTCAATCCCGTGCCAATAAATTAAGTGTTAGCCTGAAATGTACCATGAACTAAATCCCATAAATTAGGGATGTAAGACTTAAATAATATATTGCATAACTACTAAAACTAAAACCTATTCCTTTAAAAAACTCTCAAATTTGCTATAAAAATAAGAAACTAATACAAAATATATATTCCTTTTCAGTTCTTTCCTGAATATCAGTTTGGTCTCATTCAGACATGCTTTAAATTAAAAAAAATGATTAAAGTATTAGACAAAGCCATTTAATTTTAATTTAACATTATCTAATTCAGAATAAAGGTCAGAGTCTGGACCCTCCTATTTCACTGAAGAAAATAGTTTAGATTGCAATCTTGTATACACTTATTAGAAAAGCCCTTCAGACTTTTTACTAGGCAAACATATGCAGTAAATAAGATTTTGCATTTTCCCTAAGCATTTAATAGATAAAGAATAATATTTTTCAATTCTTGGCAATTTTATATTGTGTGGATTTGCTCTCTGGGGAATTCTGGGATTTGAAGCCCACACGTCTTAAAATTTGCAAGTATGAGAGAAACACCAGTGCAGAAGATGCCAATGAAAATAAAAATGGTACAAATGTGAAGAGTTTTCCATTCCAAGCAATTTACCCTTACTCAATTTGACATGCAAATTCTTGCACAGAGTTTAGACCTATTAAAGTTGATTTTCACAGGGTCCAGACTCTCCTTATGCAGGAAAATACAATCAATGGTACTTTTATCAGTGCAATAAGCATCAGTCACCCAGTTATTTAAATCAGACCACAACATAGAAAGTTGACAGCACTAGCAGTACTAACAATTCCGAAGAGAGACAAACAGATAAAGAGCCATCTGTTTTACAAAAATTACATTCATCATCTTCACAGAAAGAACAAGATGACAAACTCTGCATCACCAGGGAGTTGTAACTTTTCACTGTTCTTCTCCCTATTATGAACAATTGAAAAGCAAAGAAAAGGTGTTAAGGCCCAACATTTCAAACAAAGTATTATTTGATAGTATTCATATGCTGCTGTGAAACAATATCAGAAGCAAAACTATCCTATAACTTCACCACTGTACTTTGCCAGATTGTTGGGAGCAAAATACTGACATTGTAAACTGCCCAGAGAGGGCTATGAAGCACTATGGGGCGACAGATAAGTTTAAGTTGCTATTGCTGTTAGATATGATGCCCTGATTTCAATCTTCCATCTGGAGCAGATGAATTTTTTTTACTATATATCCTTTTTTTTACTATATACATATATCCATGAATCTGAACTATTGCTAAATTTGTTGAAATGAGGAATGTTTTAAGTGACAAAATCATTCTTGATTGAAGGAGAATTATATCCTAAAATATCAGTCTTTCAGAGAACATAAATTTAATGGACTTTATGTTCCATCAAACACTGCCCTCTCCTCACCAGCTCACTACCTCACCCTTCTTCAGAGAATTAACATGAATTAAGTTCCTGTGGTTTCCTATCATGTGTATTTCTCATGTACAGTCTTTACTGTAACTAATTGAATCTGGTCCTTCCTTAACATACAACAGTTCATTCTTCCCTTTCCCATCTAAACTGCATACTTGAGCACTGATTGCATAAAAGTGATTGACACATACTGGGTTCATAATAATCCATCACAGTCACTGAAGCATCCTGGGTATTTACCACTTTGAAGTCTCTCACAGCTGGAATATCCACACAAAACTGTGTTTCGTTTAACTACAAAAATAAATAAATAATAACTTTCAGAGAGGTCTATATGCTTCCATAATGAATGCATATGAAAAACTAGATCTTTAATATGTTTTTAAAAGAAACTTCCTATCCATCTTTAATTACATTACCCAGAACAGTAGATACAGCTATATACGTATTTACAAATAGCCAATCTTACTTATAGTTTGCCAAGAAGAGCAGACATATTACATAAGTGTAATTCAATCACAAGCAGAAACTGATTCACACACATAAATGCAACAGTCCATATCTGTTACATAGAATCATGCTTACCAAAATGTATAAAGTTATAATGGTGATGAAAAAGTAACTATGTGACCAATCTCCATACTTATGGCCTTCACAGTGTCTCTGTTACATGCTCACCAATATAGTCCATTAGTATATATTGTCCTGTACCTGACCCCTTTTATTCTCCATAGTCCCCAGACTGGAATGTTTGCTTGAACAAGCTATCACTTCATGAACCGTTTTTACCCTGCAGCATAGCAATCCCCCAAAATGTGGTAACTGCAAATTAACAAACTCAGCTCCGTGACCCTCATTAACCAACCTGCAGCTGCTGCCTGTAACAGACAAGATCTTGATCAGTTTCACACTTTTGGCTTTTTTTTTCCTTATATGCTCTAGAGCGCCCAGCCCTGAACTGCTAAGCAAACAACCAACACCAGTGCATTCCTTTCAATGTGCATTCTCCATTGTGTACCCACTAATTGTCTTGTAATCCCTTCCTCTCAAGACAAACACCAACTTTCCTCTTGCTAATAATCTCAGCACGGGGATGAGCGCTCCAAAAGGTGGGCAATTAGGAAAAAAGGGCTATAAGATTTGCCCTTTTACCAGGCTTCCTTGCGAGTCAAGTTCAGGAAATCTTCCCCACCTATTGGGCTCATCTGTCAGTTTAGGTCAGGGGTCCCCAAACTTGGCAACTTTAAGACTTGTGGACTTCAACTCCCAGATGCTGGCTGGAGAATTCTGGGAGTTGAAGTCCACAAAGTTGCCAAGTTTGGGGACCCCTGGATAAGGTTCATATCCTTTAAAGGAAAGAAAACCTGAAGTAAAATCATAATCACCATCATAGTCACATGATTTTGCACTTAGTGACTGAGTTGCCAGTCCCAATTGTGGTTGCTGAATGAGTTGAATGCTAATGTAAACCAGTTACATTATAGTTATTGCTGCAGCTGTGACCAACAATTCTGTTGCTAAGCAGCAATGTCTTTAAGAACAACATCACGTGAGCAAGACTTGCAACTTTCAGCAGGTTTCCCCATTGACTTTGCTTGTTAGAAACAAGCTGTGAACGTTGCAAATGGCAATCAGGTGACCATGAGACTGCATAAATGAGCACTGTTGCCAAGCACCCAAATCATGATTATGTGACTGCCAGTTTGTATCAATATGTTTTTTTTTACTTTTTGTTTCCAGAAATACAAAACATGTAACTTTGTGGACTGGTTGTCTGGCTTTTTAGCACCGCGGTAGCTTCAAATGGTCACTGAACAACTGGTCAGTAAGCAAAGAATACCTGTACCATGTGAATCCACCTTTATACACCTATTTTATACTTTATTTTTTATCCTGAGGCTTGCACTATCAAACCTGTCAAACAGAAAAGCCAGGGAGAATAACATAGCACTTCTTCATTCCTATTTCTCTTTTCCTTAATTATGAAGACAAAAAGTTTACATGTGAGCCTATAACTTGGCAAGTTTAATTTGTTCTTTTGACCTTTAAGCATCTGTCTCTACATATTCTTACAAGGCTTGGTCAAACTTATACGAACATACTTCATAAAATATGGCCTCTCCTGAATGAACTGGAGGATTCCAATTAAGATACCTCTTAATTTTGTCTATAATGTTGACCAAATGTAATGTTTATTTTAAATGATCAATTAAAAAATGTTTCATAATTTTAGTTTTTGAATCAAAGCTTTATCATCATCCTGACAAGTATGTCTTTATTTTGACTTACAGAGTCCAGATATAAATGGATTTTGCCTTCCTCTTTTTCCACCTTTTTAACTGGGTCAACTAATGACACAAAGCTAGGTGACAGAGAGAAGCCACTCAGTAATCCGATCTCCATGAGAGCCATGCCGGTTTTTAAAGACGAGCCAGTACCCAGATATCTAACAAAGAAAAAGTTATGATTTACATAGAAATAATGGTGCATGCACATATGCACACATAACTATGCAGTGCTTTTAATTCTTAACATAGAATTAAAGTATAGACCTTAAAAAAGACCTCAATTTGTACTGGAAGAAAATAAAATTATAAAAGAACACAAATAATAAATAAATAATAAATAACAATTTTATTTATAGTGTTTCCATATATAATATTGTAAGCCTTCCAGAGTTATCCTGAAGTAAGATGGTTAGCCAATAAATTTAAAAAATAAATAAATACCTCTCCCCCATCCATTTTAAAGAAGCCAAATATCTAAATCAAGAACAAATATTGATTTACAGTTGTAACATTATGAGAGGAACTACTGAAAGGATAAGCAAAGTGAAAGCATTAAGTAGTATGGAAAAAAGTTCTTTAATGGCATGTCAGAATCCCAACATTTATTATGAATAGGGAATTTCTGCTATAATTTTTCAATAAAGCATCTCTCAGGTTTGTGCTCTGAATGCTTGAGAACTGCTCAAAAGTGAAGTAAACTGAGTAAAACAATATTTCTTGTTATCAGGTAGTCTTTGATTTAGAAACATAATTGAGACTAGCTTTTCCGTTGCTGAGCAACTTGCTTAAGTGACTGATTTTACCACCTTTTTGCCACATTTTAAGTGAATCACTGCCATTGTTATGTGAATCATATGATCTTTCCCCAGTTTATCAGAAGCCAAGCTGGGAATTAATAGATCCTGATACCTTCCTTTATCTTCCCTTAATTTTCGACCCATTTAAGGCAACTCAAATGGACAGCCAACAGTATGTCATGAGACAGTGACTTCAAAAGTTTAACAATATGTGATAGGAAGTACTGTTGTTTGAAGTTGTTTAAAAAAATAAAACTACCTGTGGGTGAATCACCAGCTTTATTGAAAACGAATAACCAAACATGATTTTAATTATGCCTCTGTTATAATTGGGTAATACTTAAGTCGTTATAATCATTTTATATCAAACCAATATGAAAAAGGAAAGCCAACGAAACGACTGGCCAACACTGTGCTCAGGGGAATGCCAAGATTTTACTGGAGGACAAACATATTTATTTTTTCTTTATGCTGCAAGTTTATATGGCTGCCTATCTTAACCATATAATTCTGTGCAGCTGGCAAAGGCATTAAAAACAAATCTTTAAAAACAGTAAAAAGATGCCAGTTCAAGACAAAACACAAACTAGGCTGTATGTACCCTAAAGCCTAAGGGAACAACTTGTGAACTGAGCTGTCTCTTTAGATTTAACTAAGCTTTAACTGTGGTAGGAGTTTTTGTTTGATTTATTCATTCAATAATTCATTTAGAAAACCTGGCAAAATATGATGGAGTGGTATGCCCAAACTTTTGATTTCTCTGAAAACTTATAAAGATATACGGTATCTGTTAAAAAAGATTCAGCTCAAGTCATTTTTTAAAATTGTAAATAAAAGAGAACGGATAGCTTAATATATATTTACTTACCTGGTACACACATTTAAAGTTAAGCTATTTATGTCTTTTTGATCATCCTTTATGTAGACATCTAAATCAAAGGCTTCTTGATTTTGTACAGATCTACTACGCCTTTTGCTGGTATGTGAATTTTTCACATTGTATATAACATTGAGCTATAGAGAAGCAAAAATAAAAAAATGATGTTATTAAGTGAAGATAGCAGCGATTTATAGAAAAGAATAATAGCTATTTCATAGTTTATCAGAATAAATTCATGTATGCAATATTGTAACATACAGTGCAAAAAAAAATGTGGGACACTTTGCATCCTTTTCTGAAATAAAACTTTCAATTTCAAATTCTCAAAAGAAATCTATCAAAAGCACCGCAAAATAACAAATCAAACATGCTTTTCTTCTTATCGGACCTGCTGTGAACTTGGATAAATCAAGTTGGAAATAAATCAAAATGCTATTGTTTTAGTGTTTGCCAAGAAAAACAAAATGGTAAGAATTTACTGGCAATTCAGGAACACCTGAATCAACATATAGGATAGCCTCTTAAATAACTGCTTTACTGGAAGGAATTTTATGTTCAATTTTTCATTCCTTCTTGGCCTTAAACAAAGATAAATCCATGTAGAAAGAAAAGCCTACAAAGGAATGATCAAGCATGTTTTCAACTGGTTGCAACACCAATTTAGCTTTCTTACCCATCCTGGCCTGCTGCAAACAGAGCAAAGCAATATATGCTGTCATAGGCAGAAAGATTGTTACCAACACATTTTGAAAGGTATTTTGATATGACTGTTTAGACGGGAGTGGTGGTAGATATGCATACAGCGTATTATCATATATTCCACTAGCTGGTACACTCATAATGACTGACAATCCTGGCTTATCTTCATAGCTATCAATATTAATTTCTGGAAACTGCAAAATATCATTCACGATATCTGGATGTGTACTATTTAAAAAAAAATGATTTCTGCTCAGAAACTCAAAAGATAAGCCAACATGGAAAGGAACGGACGGGGGGAGGACGCAGAGCAGATGAAAAGCGGATGCGGAACGGAAGCCTAGCGGATGGAAGCAGATGCGCAGCGGATGCCTAGCGGATATAGCAGATGTGTAATGGATGTAGAATGGATGTCCCCCGTATGCCTAGAGGATGCAGAACGGATGCATTGGATACATTTTCTGCTCAAAAGTTTTGAGCNAAGTAAAACGTAGGCAGTGAGTACAGAACGGAAGCATCGTGTTAACCAATGGATGGTAAGTGTTTTTCTCCGTTTTACATCCTCTTTCCATCCGTTGGTGCAGTGTGACAGGGGCTTTAGCTGGTTCTAAGAATTATCTTGAAATTATTATTTCTGCCAAAGTACTATTTTACTTGTTATAAAGTTCTGCACCTGCCATATTCACCATCTTCTCATTCTGAATATGTTGACAACTACATGAGAACAGTTTGATTTATTGATTAAAGGCAAACCATTCCAAAAAAATCTTGTCAAGAAAACTGTAGTTGCAAGAGACAATCACATTAATTTATAAAAAAATTCTGCATAATAAGTAGTAATTATGCATTCACATTTGCAGGAAGTTTAGCTTTGTACTATGCAGTTTGTCTTCTACTGTTCATTTACTGCAGGGGTGTTAAACTCAAGACCCGCGGGCCAGATTCAGCCCACGGGGTGCTTAGAGCTGGCCCGCAGGAATGCCCTTGAAAGAGTGAATGACCGGCCTGAAGTGCCTCTGCCAGCAAAAACAGAGCCCAGGTAATTATGTGCGTCCCCCCAATCTCCGTGTTTGCTGCCAGAGGGCTGCAGAAGGCCGTCACAGCCAAAAACTGAGCTTGGGAGCCTGCTTTTGCTGGCAGAGCGCTTGGGCCACCACAGGTGCCTGACATGAGTGATGTCAAGCTGGCCACTCCCACCCTGGCCTTCAAGGTCAAACACAACCCTGATGCAGCCCTCAATGAAATCAAGTTTGACACCCCTGATTTAGTGTATCACTCAAGTATGCAATTTAACCACAAATGCTAAATTTATGCCTGTGTACATATATTTTGCATGTTATAAATTTATATATTTATTTATGTAGCAAAATTATTTCATGGTCACATTGCAAACTTGGAAGCTTGAGCAAACTTTAAGTGAATCAGAAAGTGAGTATTCTCCTTAGCATGTCATGTCCACATTCATTTTTTAAAAAATGCATGCCATTTTAAAATTCATTTTAAAATTCATTTACAATTCTTGTCTATTGCACATAGAATTTTATCTAAATGAATAGAAAGTTTACTTTTCATGAAAGATGCCTGAAGTAGAATATTTAAACACACGTAATATTTTACGCTTTAAGCCACAATATATGTTGATTTTGGTTTAGTGTGGCATGTAAACCTAGTTATTCTAGTTGGTAAACTATGGTTATGGCCAAACCATATATGTAAATGTAGTCACTGTGGCTTAAACCAAGGTTACCATAATGTGTTAACTTGGCTTACCATGGCTTACCATAATGTGTTAACTTGGCCTTAGTTTTGCCAGTTCTTGATTGGAAAGAATCTCCAATGCTTTTCCAAGATAAATGGCAAGAAGATGGTACCCTTCACATTTATGAAACTGCAAGAATTTACACTTCGGTAAGTACTTTGCTTCAACAATGAATGAAAACAAGAAGCTCCCTTGTGAAAGCATCATTGAAATCCTTTTAGCAGCAACTTTCACAATATTCCAGCTAAAAAAAAATATCAAAACTTTGGAAAACTGCCTGTCAGTCCAGGAATCTTTGCTCTCTCATGTTTATCCTTATGGTTGAATCTTAAACAGATGTCTGGATGAAGGGTTATTTTCAGGAAGAAATTTTTGACAGCATTTTCTTTGGCTGCCAAATTAAGCTTTGAGAAAAAAAAATAGAATTCTAATGAGTTTGCATTTTAAGACAAATGAACTTCAGCAGGTGTGAGAATGGGTGGGAAGATTCACACAATCCTGACCTGTTTGGAGGCTTCAGCTATATCTTGTTTAGACTTGATATAAGTGATTAAAACCCGAATGTCAAAATCAAAACTAATGTGAATGTATTCACTTGCTTCCGGAATAAAACACACACACACACACACACACACACACACATACATTAAGCATGCTAAGGTCTCATTGGGCCACATTTTTTCCCTTTATTGGCATATATAGAATTGAAAAATCAGAGCTACTCACTAGACTGAAAAATATCTCTGAAGAAGACAATTGGAAATCTCCTTGCTGACAAAAAAAATTATGTGGATGTAGTCAGAAAGTTTCAACCCAGACACAGGGCCATCTTTGTTTTTTTATATAAATTGAATAGACTGTTGTTTTTCTTACATCTTGGAGAGCAGTCTATAGGTTCAATAGTATGTATGTATCAATAGTAGACACATAGAAAGCATAATTCTGTTTCATTGAAGATAAAGATGAGGAGTACTAGATGTTACCTAGTTTGGGTAGTGAAATATCTGCAAGAAAATAACCAAGCTCAGAGAATACTAAAGACTCCTCGTTTCAATCCTGAGCTACCAACATTCTCTTCTTGATAAAGATTCAGATCATTTGAGCATCCATTTGAATTTTTGATTGCCAACTGAATTAATTGAATGCAATTATTTACAGATCAAACAGATCAGAGGTGGTATTCAGCCAGTTCTGACAGGTTCTGGAGAACCTGTAGCGGAAATTTTGAGCAGTTCAGAGAACCAGTAAATACCACCTCTGGTTGGGACTGCCCCCATCTATTTGCTGCCTCCAGAGTCCCTGCTGATCGTGGGTCTTTTTTTGTTGCCTTGCACAGGAAAACAGAGCTGGAAAGCAGGTTAGTGGGGTAGGGAGGGAATAGGGATTTTACAGTATCCTTCCCCTGGACTGGGATGGAAATGGAGATTTTGCAGTATATCTCCTTTCACTGGAGTGGGGTGGAAATGGAGATTTTACAGTATCCTTCCCCTGCCACACCCACCAAGCCACTCCACAACTACCAAGCCATGCCCACAGAACCGATAGTAAAAAAAAATAATGAATACCACCACTGAAACAGATGCAAAATAATGAAAAAAATTACAGGAAAAATATATAAGATTCTTTGAAAAATTAGTTTTAAGAAAAAATGTACCAAGAACTGGCATCTCCCTTGGAAGTGGATGGTCATTAGAGTTTGCTATGTAATATAATACACTATCCAGAAGAGATTCAAAAAGTGAAATGGAGTTCTAAGATGACATGATTCATTTTTCCCAGATATTTAAAAAGCTTCTCTTTCCCCTGTTTTTCTGCCCAACCCTGTAAGGCATAAATCAGGAAGTCTACTGAGCTTTTAATGAATAGCTAGACATGGCTGAAGGTTTGCTTTTGATGAATTACAACTGGTAGCATTGTCATTGCTAATTCTAAATGAAGGGACAGATTCCTCTTTGCACATGATGTAATGATAGTAAAATATATCATGATTTAAATTCATCTACTCAGGAATTCCAAATGTGATCATTCTTTAAAGGCTGTTCACATGTAATTCACAGAAGATGATAAGTCATGCAATGTTAATTGCCATTATTAGCAGTCATTATTGCATTCTGTATTTAGTACAGATTTTTTAAAATGGGAATTTCACACATCATTTGCTTAAAGTTTTTTATTGTGTATTAATCTATTAATATACACTTGGCATATCAGTTCTAGTGTTAGAGTACTTTACCAAAAAAGGGTAGGTTGCTTGGTTTGATTATAAATTAGTCATAAGTCATATTATTATTAATTTATCTGTCTACTTTTCTTAGAGTAATTCAATCCTGATAACAAACTGCAATCATTCTTAAAGTGTTAAATGCTGAATCCAGAAGACCGACTAGACTATGGGTGTCAAACACACGTCATCACGTGATGCATTGGGACTTCCCCCCTTCGCTAAACCAGGCGTGGGCGTGGCCAGTGCATGACGCATCCGGCCCGTGGGCCGGGAATTTGACAGCTCTGTACTAGAATATAAAATTGATCCTTAAGGGACTCTCCTTCGAAACAAGTGTTGCAGGCAGTCCTTGACTTCCAACAGTTCATTTAGCGACCATTCAAGGTTACAATGGCAATGAAAAAAGTGACTTGTGACTTACAACCACTGCAGCATCGTCCTGGTTATTCAATCAAAATTCAGATGTTTGGCAACTGACTTTTATTTATGATGGTTGCAGTGTCCCAGGATCATAAAATCACCTTTTGAGACTTTCTGACAAGGAAAGTCAATGGAGAAGCCAGATTCACTTAACAACCATGTTACTAATTTAACAACTGCAGTGATTCACTTAACATCTGTAGCAAAAAAGGTCATAAAATGGGGCAAATTAACTTAATAACTGTCTCAGTAACTGAAATTTTGGGCTCAATTGTGGTCATAAGTCAAAGACTACCTGTATTTCCCAAATCCCGACATCCAACTCCCAGCGTTATTAATTGCCATGTCTTATTTTATTCCTTCACATCTAAGTCCAGAGTCATCTGGAGACATTCAGAGGCCCTAGAAACTTCAGATCGTAATGTAAAAAAGGAAAGGAAAGCTAAGTATTATCAACATATTTGGTGGTTTCTGGCTCTCAACTTGAGAATAACACTTCTATGTGATTTCATATTGGAATCAAATAGAATTTTCCCATCTTTAACCACACATTGGCATTTCTGATATTGTCATCAAATCCTACAAGCTGTCTTTTCAAAGCTACTTAAAAATAAATATATGGTAATATCATATGCCAATGTCAGCTCTGGAATTCAAAGCTGCCACAGAGTTGAAGAATGGTGGTGGTGGTGGGTGATTTAACTGAATAGTTTAAAAAGGGGGAAAAAAGTTTAGTTTGAAAGTTCAAGGTTATTTAGTAAGTCGCACTAAGAAATTGCAGCTGCAGAGTAATTGGTTCACATGATTAATGAGGTGTAGAAAAGTGGGAGGGGGTAGGTTGAATTTTGTGGAAAGGTCTGGGAATGATTTCAGTTCTGAAATTTCACAAACATTACCAGTAATGGTTATTAATAAAGTATTTGAGATATGTTTGTTTCGGAGTTACTGTTTTCAAACCGGACAATGTCTGGAACCCTGAAAGCCAGTTGATTAAGTAAAAGACCCTCTTGTTCCATGTGTTAATTACAAACACAGGATTGTTGGTAGTTTTCAAATCTATATGTTTGGATCTGTGCATTTGGAATCTAATATTTATTCATATTTTTCTTTAAAGTGTTTTAACTTGTTGATAACTTGATTGCACATCAATTTTGATTGTTTTCAAAAAAGCTAATAATATTTTTACATGTGTGGACAACTTCTAGCAATTTGATTGCTGTTAAAAACAATTCCAGCTGAGTCCACTACTGTCAGATATGATGGATGAGCAATTTATTGCCTGCTGTGATATTTTCAAATGTTGGCCTTCATTAATGGAGTTGAAGCCCACTGAAGTCAAATGTATATTTTTTGATAAAAAAATAAATATGATTTTTGAAAATGAATATCTCCAAATAATGACATTTTATAACAAGCCCAGCCCTCCCTGAAATTTTATACATTACCTCTTCTTCAAATTCTGTTTGTAGTCTTGCATTGCTAATGTCACGTATTTTACTGTTTATTTGTACTGGACTAATCAACATGGAATTTGGCTCATGTAATCCAATCGTTTTACAAGGATTAAAGATAAAAAGATGTAAAACAGGCCTGGGGTTTCTATGCTAACTAGATTCTGTGTCCCTAGCATCTCTTTGATCCACAGAGAATACCATTTCCTTTGACAGAAGTCCAAATATGGAGACAGGTCTCACATGCCAAGATACTTTTGTAAGTTGTTTTCATTCTCCTTCTCATCTTCCCCTGGGCTACCAGACAGCATTTGATTTGCTATGTCGGGTAGCATGTGAGAATTGGACAAAAGAGCAACATGCTGGCTGACAATAGGATAACTTGTATGCATTTTGCAGGGTTAAAAAAGGAAGATATATAATGAACACTGAAAAATCTAAGCCACAATTTTTGTGGCAAGGAAGAGAGAAGGGAAGCAGGAGGCCTTCTCTGGAAAATAAAGTGACTATTTTTAAAGATAGTGAAATGGGCACAAAGGCTGAAGAAAGGGAGGAAGACACTGCTGCAAATAAGGAATTGCTTGATAATTATAACTACCACATTCCACACTGCTTACAAGGAGCCCGTAATTATTATATTGAATTATTGGACTGGGCCGCATTTTTATAAAGGACAAGACTTCAATACTGAGAGAAGTGATGTTCAGGATTTCTTGAAAGACACTGTAGATCCAAAATGAAGTTAACCACATATCTGTCATCAGAATTCACTGTTATACTGCAAGCTGTACTGCAGTTCAGAATAAAACTGTCTTGGTGCTGATTTAGAAGGTCCATATTGGATATTAAATAATAATCTTAAAGTGACATGTAACAGCATCCTAATGCTATTACAATTACCTTGTGGAAAAACACCAGTAGCTTAGCAGCAAAGGAGAAAGCAAAATCTCTTTCAATGAGACATTCGCGCACAGTAATTAGAATCAAAACCATAATTTTCCAATATGATACATTATGATACATTGGGAATATTACATAATTACTAGAATTGATTCATAGAATTCTGTTAGTATAGAATTGTATCTATATTAATAGATCAGAACAGAACAGTATCAGAACAGTTTCAAAAAGATCGAACAAAAGAATAACATATGGAGAAAATAATCTAAAGTCATAAAGTCATAAGGACAGATGTGATTTGATTCTGAATCTAGTTTGTACTTAAAAAATATCACATTGACTCCACCCTTGATAATTCAAATATTATCCAACCAAATGGGGAATCTAATTCAATCCCAAATCCTTAAGAGAAATAAAAGGGACAAAAATGACTATATATGCCTACCTGAAAAATAGCGAAACCACGGCCATTTGCAGAAATTGTAATTCTAACAGGCTGTGCAGCTGGAAACTAAAAGAAATGGCAGATTTTAGTAAAGTCAGAGAAGCATTCCAAATCAGATGAATTTCCTGAAATCAAACTTTTTTTAAAAAAAAACCTTCAGTACCTCTTTGGCCTTGAGAACAAAACGGTTTTCCTGATCAATGTGGAAAACCGTTGAATTTTCTTCCATGGATCCATTCACTGTCACATCCATTTCTGTCACAGAATCAGCTGTAAGTGTCGCAAAGGTACTCAAGGCCTGCAGAGCCACAATAGTGTCCTACCCAGAGAAGAAAGAACAGTCCTTTTTAATATAAATATGGATGAACCAGGTTAGCAAGCAGCACTTAATGAAGCTTGGCTGATTTCAGAGGCTAGTAAGTACAGATCTGGCTAGTACAATTTACATAATAAATCATCTTCTTTGAAACTTCTTTAAAAACTCAAAGTTTTAAAAAAAGATGTTGGATAACCATTTGTCTGAAGGTTTGTCTATAGGGTTTCCTGCCTAGACAGGGGATTGGACTAGAAGACTTCCAAGGTCCCTTCCAACTCTGTTATTCTATTCTATTCTATTCTATTCTATTCTATTCTATCCTATTCATCTGGAAATCCTGGAGCAATAGGTTAAATTGAGATTTTTCAAAAAGAAAATTTTCATCACATATTCAGTCCAAATATTCATTTAAGTATTGTGTTTTATTATTAGAAAGGGCAAAGTCAGCAGTAATCATTCATGACAGCAACTGTAGTTTTATCTTGCAAGGCACAAATTTACTCAGTACAGTAACTCTTACAAAGGTAGGACAAACTTAATTTATCATAATTTGATTTTGTTTGGCTTAACATGAAGTATAGTTCAATCAGTGGGCCTTTACCATCATATGAGAACCAGGCCCCTAGAAAACCTGTTTCTCTAATAAAACACATTTACAAAAAGCTTATCTTAGCAATGTGTATAACATTGCACAATAACCCATAAACCAAGCCTTGGTACAAAAATATGAAGTCAGCCCAAGCCCAAATTTAGTCTTCCCAAGCCCGAATTCAACTTTCTGACATTTTAAAATAGGATTGATGCCACTGGCCCATGTCGAAAATTAACTGAATCTTTGGAATGCACACAGAGTAGAAGATTCTGGCTGGCTTCCTTAGAGAATCAAAATCTTTTCTAATTGTTTTTTGAAAGATAGTTCTATATAAATTTCTGGCAATGCAGAAGGCCCTAAGTGAAAAGCTCATCAATCAAACTTCACAAAGTGTTTGACAGATTCCTGGTTCAAAATTTTAAATGAAAATAATACATCCCTGGGGATGTATTTTCAGGATTAATTCTATAAATTCCTGATAACTAGTTGTTGTTTTTAGATAATTTCTAACCTGTGTAGAAGAATAACCTCCCAGGTGATTTCTTTGCTTGCTTAGCCATTTCATAATTGGAATCGCCTCTAACAGTCTTTGTTGAATAAAATGAGACAAGAGAGCATAACCTGCAACTTCAATATCTGCAGAATGTGGCTGCCAGGAACTGGAGAGTCCAGAAGATGGTGATGTCCAGAACCTTAGTTCTCCTAGGAAGAAAAAATAAAGAAACTTTCACCTCATAAGAAAAGGATACAACTTTGTAAGGTCGGAGAGTTTATTCTTCTGAAGCCTTATTTTTTAGGCAGACTGAAATCAAGTACTTCTTAATCCCATAATTTCTCATATTTAAAAATAACTATTCCCATCTGTGCCCCCAAATCAATTTTACATTTATCAAATTAATAAACTAGAAATTGTTCTACTACAGATAAGGTTTTTCTGTACTGCAGCTTTTGACTGCTTGTCTTCCATTGGCTAGAAGTGAAACTGGCTGAAAAAATCTATTTCTGAATAACAACCCTCTCCTCTACTTTGGCTGTAGTGATGACTAGATGTTCAGTTCAGTGTATAACATGGCTCCCAACTGGTGAATTTTTCTGCTTTTCTATTCTCAACCATGGCAGGAAAGCAAGCACCAGTTATTTTTAAAGTTGCACTTAATAGTTTCATTTGGGCTAGAAGGAGAAACTTGGTAAAACTTTGTCAATTTAACCCAGTGAAAAAAGAAAGAAAGAAATGGCCAGAATTTCACAAACCATCTACTGAATTAAAACAACAACAACAACAAGCAACCAGGACAGAGGAATTCAAACAGACAACAAATGGTCAAAATTGGGAGTGTCCTATCAAACTCTGTACCCGTCAACAGTGGTGTCCCCCAAGGCAGTGTTCTAGGACCAACTCTTTTCATACTCTACATAAATGACCTCTGTGATCCATATTAAGCGGAGCAACCTGCGTCTCTTTGACTGATGATGTAAAAACTATTCAACACCACAGGCAGCACTGCTACCCTTCCAAAAAGACCTCAACTATGTATCACGAATGGTTCAAACAAAATGGCAACTTCAAATCTCCAACAAAACAAATGCTCTGTCTTACAAATGGGAAAATAATCAGAAAATAAAATACAAGGTCAAGACCTTGTTGAAGAACCAAACTCTGTCAAGGACCTTTGGAATAGTCATCTCTAATGTCTAAGTGCTAGAGCCCACCGGAACTACATAGCCAAAAAGGCATTTAAGAGTTGTTAACCTAATCCTACGTAGCTTTTTCTCTGGTAATATCATACTACTAACTTGAACATACAAAACATTTGCTAGCCAATACTTGAATACAGCTCATCAGTCTGGAACCCACATTATGTATCTGATAGTAACAGTTGAGAAAATCCAGAAATATTTTCACAAGAAGAGTTCTCCACTCCTCTACTCGTTGCAGAACACCTTTATGCCACCAGACTTGAGAATTCTAGACCTAGAAAATCATAGAACTATGCGTGCCTTCGGCTCTGATCTTAGTATATAAAAATCATACCATTGCAAGGTTAAACTGGCACCAAACTTGAATTGCAGGAAATACGACTTCAGCAACAGATGGTCAATGTCTGGAATACTCTACCTGACTCTGTGGTTTCTTCCCAAACCCAAAAAACTTTCACCCTTAGACTGTCTACTATTGACCTCACCCCTTTCCTAAGAGGTCTGTACGGGGCTGCATAAGCGCACCAAGGTGCCTACTGTCCCTGTCCTATTGTTTCTTTTATTTTTCTTATATGTATCCATTTCATGTATTCATAACTATGCTTATATTTATACCTATTATCTTGTTAGTGATTGACAAATCAAATCAAATGAAAATCCAGGAATGGTTGCTGAAGGTAGTAGAACTTGCTGGGATGGTCAAATTAACCTCTGTAATTAGAGAAAATACTACCTTTCTTACAACTCTATTTTATTTTATATTAATTTTTACACTTGTTTTTAAAACTTTCAATAAGATTATAGAAAACAACAATACAACTATAGTTTCTTGTCACTTGAACAAGAAGAAACTTGGCAGAATATTTGTCAGTTCAAACAAACAAACAAACAAGCAGATAGAATACAAAATGGTGATCGAGGGAAAAAAATCGAGTGTGAGGACATGGATGTACCTATCCTATAATACACTTCAGCCATTTGGAACAGAGATATTTTTATAAGACAGAATGAAACCCAACAGGCAGACCAGACTTTCCTGCTTGTACAAGAAAAATAGGGACAAAGAAAACCACTAATTTTGATACAATTTTGAAATCTCAGGTGCGGTTAGCCTTCTCAGGAGGCAAGGGAATCAGCTGAGGACAACATCATCTGTTCCAATCTTCCCCCCAAAAGTGGCCTTTCTCACATTGGGGCAAGCAGAAAGAACAGACCAGCCCACAATCAAACAAAACTCATTCCCACTGTAGTTTTCAGGCCTACTTTTCACATTCATATTTCAGGCTAGCTTTGTAATTAACAACTGCTATTGCTAAAGTGGCCCCTAAATGCCGGAATGTTTGCTTGTTAGAATTTTTTCCCTGCCCATACTTTTGCCTTCATATCATTGCATCCCACATATGGTATATATGCTACTTGGAAATACATTCTCTAGGAGTTGGTTGCTCCAAAAATATCTGTAGTGATATCAACAGCTGTGGAGAAACACTCAGGTTTACAGAATTCCCTAAAGAAAAAGGGACATTCTTTAAAACAGCCCAATGAGAAGTGCACACATCAGGATGGGAAACAAATACCTTAATAAGAACATGACTCACTTGCAGAAATCCTGCTTAAGTATCCTACTTAAGAATGTGGCAAAACAGGTGAGCTTGGAGGTTTGCTATTCTTTCAGAATATGAGTTAGTAAAATCTGAATTTTGTGATAAATATTCTTCATCAAAAAGAATATACAAATTATAAATTCTTACTGTTGGAATGTGCTATTTAGAATCCAAGTTATCAGATCCAATTGTTTACTCTGTTCTGTCATCCTGAATTTTAAAAAGTGGTCAACTGGACAGCGAGGTACAGATTATAGACTCAATGAATATGATCTACATTTTCTTTACCACAGCAGAAAAAGCACAAATCAAGTAATAGTTCACATGCAATTATTAACTACTACCATATATTGCCTTAAGTGTAACTGGAATATCAGATAACTCACCCAGGCAGGAAGACTATTTTACACTACCTTGTTGTTCTGATCTCTCGTTCAGTTTGTTGAGAGCTCCCTTTGCTGCTGTACTTTTGGCAAGTGATAATGCATAAGTCACAAGAGCCAGCGTATGATTATCCAATACGATGTTATTCAATTGAAATTCAAGAAAGCCCAGTGCTTTTTTTATAGGTTTATCAATCTGGAAAAAGAATAGTAGCAACCTTAAGAAATAATTTATAGTAAACTACAATAACAAGTAATAGTCTTTATGATAAACATTGCAATTTTATATCCAATTTTATGTTCAAGATAAAAACATATAATTTTAAAATGTGGGATGTGCTATAAAACATTGCAGCAAACTGGAATTGAGCAAGATGGTACTAATTGTAAGCCTTTAAATATGCTTGCGAGGAGTGGACTATAGACAGTTTGAAGTTGCAACCAACTTCAAAAAAGAGACTTACAATCCAGTGTCCATCTGTACTCTACCCCATTGGTCAAGTGGGTGCTAGGCAACTGGCCCACATTTTCAGCCATTGCATCATCCCCCAAACACGTGTGCTTACTTGCAGTTTCCAAAACAAAAATGTGTTTGCTTTAACAGCCAGGGTGTTCATTTAATGACTATTGCAAAAAATCATAAAATCAGGCAGAATTATATGATAGCTTTATGACCATCACAATTTACAACCGAAATTGTGGGCACAATTGCGGATGCAAGTCAAGGACTACCTGTATCGAAACCTTAAAAGGCAGAAGACAGTTGGCAAGGAAACGTCGTATGGTAATATGGACCATATTATAGTATGATTTTCAAAATTCCATTTTCACTGCCTGTCTTAATTTGGGGTCTAACAAAAACATCAGTATTACTTTTGGTGGTGGTGATAACTGCAAGCCATAGGCAGTTTGTATGTTTCTTTGCATTATAATTCCATGGAAATTGATTTGCACTAAAGAATAAAAACTGCCTTAGTAATAATATTCTTGTGTTCCAATCGTTCATATAACTATTCGAAACATATAACTATTGACTTAGAATGAGATGGGATTTTAAATTAACCTTGTTCCTATTAAGAGTGCGTGTAGCAATATTATGGCTTCTACCTATTTCTGGCATTTACCTATATTTATCTTGGGCCAAGCCAAGTGGTTTAATTCCACCCAAAAGAAAAGAGAAATTATTTCAGAAATATAAATGTAAATGTATGCTGTTATGTCATGCAGGCATAACAATCAATGCCCAGGTGCTTCTTCATTAACTTTTGAAAAGATGTTTACCTACTAGGAGTGTGACTCTTTAGGAAACAAAAGTCAATTCATGCTGCAAAAAACTTTCCTATCCTTTTTTACTTTGTAAATGATAAAGTTTTCCCCCAAATAAAAATCTTCCCATTTCTGCACCGTTAATTAATCTCACCATTAATAAAGCAGAATACTGTTCTGCAAAGATAAAGCCTCATTTGAGAAAAGCAAGACATAATATGCTAGATAAGATGTCCCAGATTTGATTCCTGGCCTTTCTGAAGTAGAATTGGAAGTAACTCCTGACTAAATCCGTGAGCTTTTGGCAATCAATATAGATCACCCTTCCCTTACTAAGCAGATGTTCTTATACACCCGTGTTCCCATAAAACTAATCACACATCTGTAAGAAATCAGATTGTGAAAAAAGGATTTGTTGCCTAACTGAGAATACTGCAGCTTCAAATGCATTCTTTGATATTATCCTGATTTAAAGCACTAGCCTATATTGTAAACAGCTTTATGGTAATTTGTTTCAAATACACTAAAATCACTATAATTACTACCTCATTGAACTCTAATAGAGTAGTCAAGATATAAGCTGTCCGTGAAACAGAATCACTAGTGCCTCCTTGAAGCTCAGTGTGTAGAACTCGTCCAGGCTCCTCAAATTCTCCATTGAATTTCTGATGACTGAGGATCCAAGCAGCTGTTCTCTCCATGACATATGGATCAATATCAATGTATAGTTGTGCTTGAAAGAAACTTCTTAATACAAAAGCTGATAACCTAGAATGAAAGTAAAATGGAAGTATACCATTAAATATCTTTGCCCAAACTAATTCCCTCTATTAAACAATTAATTTATACCAGTGTTTCTCAACCTGGGCTATGTTAAAGATGTATGGACTTCAACTCCCACAGAATTCCGCAGCCAGCAAAGATTTTAATTTGGAGAAAATAGAGCTTGAAGGCCTACACAGCCCATTTGATGATGTAAATTTGTAATGTTATAATAAAAAAAAAATATGAAAACTACATATTATGTGTTGTGCAACAATATAGATACTCACCATGTACTCCCAGAGGGATCTCTGTTTCCAAAGGCACTGAAAGAGCCATCAGGTCTTTTATAGAGCAGCTCTCTTTGATAACCTGAACAAATTGAAATACCAGCCTCTTGAAAAATCTAAGCAGTCTAAATTGTCAGGAGATGCAGTTCTGAAAGATTTATCTTTCACTGAAGCTAATAGCCTAATCTACTGAAACGCACAAGCATTGAATTTACCCAAACACTGTTTATATGTTCCCATTATGAAGTGTAAACAACATAATACAGAGACAGGTAACTTCTGAGAGCTGAAGACTTAAAATCAGTTTCCCAACCTTCTGAATGTAACCTCACCAGAAAGGGCATTTAAGGGATTAAGGGAGAGAATGGGAACAGAGAGGCTTTGGGAGGCAAAGACCTACTATTTCCTCTATTAACTTCATACAACCTGACAAATAATATGAAGTAATGCTATCCCAAAGTAGTCATTTTGCCAGGGAATATCAATGGTACCATTTCAGGCAATGAAAAGGTCTACAGATAAAATCCTGAAAGATGGCCTGCAGCCCATAAGTAATAGAAAAATGAATAGGCCCATGACAAAATATAAAGCCAAATTTGTAAAAAAGCTGGTGAACAAGTGGAAGGACTTTTTTATGAAGAATTCAAAACAAAGCTGAGAATAATAAAGCTTAAATTATTATCCAGCAAAACCTTCTCAGGAATGTGGGTATATAAAATTTGAGCTATATTGGTTATCTACTAGTATATTGTATACACAAAATTCACAAATAAGTATCAGCCTTAAAATGAGAAATAGAAAACAATTAAATACTACTACTGTACCAACAATAACAAAAACATTACTATTGCTTTTTGCCAAAATGCAAAGATGAATTTCTGTTTTGTCTAGAAAATAATTCAAAGAACATGAATTATTTGAATGTTCTCAAAGAATATTAAACCCCAAACTCGATAATGTTTCAGTGAAATAGTAATTACTATATTTCAATTTAGCATACCATTATGACTCATTTTAAATAACTTCAATAAAACTAATGTTTGGAGAATTTTTTAAAAACCATGGCAAAATAAATCAATCTACAGGGAGTGACAGAATACTTGAAGACTTCAAAGAGGTTTTTAACAACAGATGTTCATCATTTTTTAAAGTAACTGTGCAAATACGGAATAGCCAAAGTTCAAATGTCAGGCGAAATGTAACCCATGGAGTTAAACAAAGCAAACAAAACTGTTTCTGTGGTTGGTAGCTTTTGTTCTATTTTTGTGGGAGACTGATCTGGGATATCAGTCTAAATATACTTATTCCTGTATGATACTACCAAATTTAACCTAATTTAAACTGAAATTTAAAATGGACCAGATGTATTCAAAAGACAACTGTGTAGTCCAGGGACATCTGCAAGTCATATGGACTGTAACTTCATAACAATACAGAAATGAAACAACTATATGGAACCAGCTTCCTAAGGTAACTTTGTAAAGTCTCTAATATTTACGCTACAATAGGGTTACAGCTTCTCTCAAACAAAACCTTCTTCAAGAATGAACAGTCGGTCTAAATGCTTTCAAAGGAATGCACATTGAATTGTATGTTCGTTCCCCAAACATATCCCTACCTTCTCTCATATATGACACAACTTTTGATTTAAATTGGGTTTGGAGGTTGCCTGTTTTACTCAAATAATCCAGAATATAAATATTAGGTGCAAAGGTAATCATATTTTGTTCTCCACAACCATAAGGCATCTGGACCAGTGACTCCAAACCACTGATAGAGGAACTAAGTTTGTCACCTGAAAGATAAAATTTGCAAGTCAGTGGTGGAAAGGGCAACACCAACAACAAATAAACATGTAAACAAAGACCAAAGGGGGGATTAAAATGTTCTCTAACAAGCTTTTTAATCAATTATTTCAACCAGCTAACTTGTTTTTAGGGTCAAAATCAATGTAAGTATTACCATGAAAACACTTTAATTGTAGGCATCCCCAATATAACTAGTCTCTTAATGTGTAGACTTCAATTTTTAGAGCACCCAGTTGTGTGGCTATTACTAAGAATTCTGTGAATTGTGAAATTCACATGTCAATTCGGAAAGGCTAATATAGGAATCCTCCGTTATGGTACTGACATTTAACCATGAAAGATTAGAGCAAAATTAGATAACATCAGCATCATAATTCTTTTTTTTAATCTGCAAACAAAATCAATAATGTCAGTTAAAAAGATATTCATATTTGCAACAGATAAAGAATGACGTTAATTTAAGCAAGAGAACTACATTAGTGTTAGTAACAAAATAGATAATGAAATAAACCAGTTACATAAATTGATATATAAAAGTATCTCAAGAATCATCTCTTTTCCATCCATACAATAGAGAGAGAGAGAGAGAGAGAGGCAAGCAATTCTAAAATAACACTAGTAACTAATAATTTAAAAACTAACATCATGATTCACTCAGCAATTAGATATAGCTAAAACTATATTCCAAGGAAATAGTTATGCTCACCAGTAACTGTAACTTGCACTCTTTCACTGCCAGGAACTACATCAGAGGGGAAATTGAAATTCAAAGTTTCCATAAGATTAGTTCTTTTGGATAAGTCCAAAAGAACTGTCTCTGAGTAAGTTTGTTCTAATCCTTCAGCCTATTAAAAATAAACAAGTGTTACACATGGAAGCAGTAATTGTTTATGTCCAAAAACCTGAATTTTTATCATGTGTACATTGAGATGCTACAAGAGTTGTAGGCCCTAGGATAGGTTGTAAGTCACTTTTTTCAGTGTCATTGTAACTTCAAATGGTCACTAAACAAATGGTTGTAAATCAAGGACTACCTATATTAGAAATTGATACTCATCTATGAATTGCTCAGGCCGTTTTTGAAGCCAAGTCAAGGCGGTAACCAGAACAACATTTTATGCAGTACATATTTTATGAGGGAAAAGCTTTGTTTTTGAGTGACTGTGGGAAAGGGGAAATATATTCCAAACATAGCAAGCCAACACAAAAATTAAAGTTCCTATAATTTAATAGTCTCAATTTTTTCATCCCTTTTCATTCTGTCTATTAAAAGGTACAATTCAACAATTTCTGAAGGAGGGCATTCAATATTTTTAATCTTACAAAGCAAATGAAACATATTGCAAAAGTAAGCATTTTTTCATACACTCATTTCAGAAGCTTGAAAGATTTCATCACAACTGAATCTTACTTGTGTGGCTTTGTCCAGTCTGTTTCAGGAACTGGCAATATAGATTTCAATATGTCTGCCATCACCTCATTTGGCAAATCAGAAACCTTGCCTTACTTAATAAAGTCTATAGGAAATTCATCTAAAAACTATGAAGCTGGTTTAGTAGACCTTCCTTCAAATAAGGCCCAACTTCACCCCTCAGCTTTAAGGCAACTCCAACCTCATTTTCCTCAGTATTTTATAGCAAGATTTTTTGACTTTTTTTTAAATGACCCATAGATGCTTTTAAAAATGATCAAAATGGAACTTGGGTAAAAGTTTCTAAACTGTCTCAGAAAAAGATTCTTGAAACATAGCTCCTTTAAATTACCTTCACTAATAGTCTCTGGAGAATAGCATCAGAAGCAATGGATGATATTGCCGTCACTCTGATGGGAATTTCTCCAATCTGCTTTGGCTTAATCGGAAAGAAGATGGTCTTCCCATCTTCACTTGGTATCCAAACAGTATGTTGGTTTCCAGTGGCATTTATATC
Organism: Laticauda laticaudata; assembly: GCA_004320025.1. Taxonomy (NCBI): domain Eukaryota; kingdom Metazoa; phylum Chordata; class Lepidosauria; order Squamata; family Elapidae; genus Laticauda; species Laticauda laticaudata. The sequence goes on from BHFT01021547.1 coordinate 29,645, forward strand.
ATTAGAGATAATAAAAATTTCAAAGCTATCACTCATATCAAGGGTAACTGTCACCTACAAAACAGAAGTGGTTAGTTAATGTTTTGTTTTACTAGCATCAATAGTTAACTACAGTATTGGAGTTGGGGGAATGAACAGAAGAGTGAAAACCATATTTGGAAAAGAGAGTAAGAAAACAAGATATTAGAGGAAAACTCCCTCTGAACACAAAAGAAAATATAGAATTGCATCTGGAAATTCCTAAAGTTGGCAGAACATAAAAATGCTTCTACCAAAATATTGATAGATATGAAGGGATCAGCACAGAATCACCTGAGATTGGCCACAACAATGCAGCATGAAGTAACCAAAACAATTTGAGCCTCACTAAAGCTCAAAATGAAGAAAAATACCAGAATGAATAGCAGAGTGGGGATATTAATGACTAATATTTCCAAAGGAGCAGTTTATCTGGTTTAATTCTCAAGCTGAAATATTTGAGGAAGGGGAACTTACTTTGTTCACATCTCTCTGTGTTGATCTTTAGTTCTGCTTACCTTAGAAGGATTTTGAAGTGCTTTACTGAGCTGTTTCAGAAGAGCAGAGGCAAAGCTGACCCTTGTTATCAACACACCCAATAAATCTTTATTCCCAGTTTCTCAAGTCAAGCATCTGATGGGGAGGAATACTTGAACTGCATGGCCTATGAGTCAAACCAAGCTGTTTTCCATATCTGCCTCCAAACTAAATCCTCAGATTGATGCAATATGCTAATATATGCATAAGCATAACTATGTTCATATATTCTTTTAAACTAGGGGGATAATAATACTTAATAATACTTTATAGTTAAACAATAAATATAAAAATCAATCAAACTTGAAATTAACCCACCCTGAGTGGTAATAACAAAGAAAATGCAATAACAACGCAGTTTATATTATATATATTATATATATATATATATATATACACACACCACCCACAACACGACGCTGTTTAGCTTCTTCGGTATTACTCCCACCGTCATTGGTAGTGCTGTTAAAGTTGTGAGCAACGTTTCAGCAGAATCCCACTCTGCCAGTCATGCAGGCTTCTTGTATTTGTACTTTCTGTATTGTACTTTAAACGCACTACAAATGACGTGGGAATTATACCCGAAGGACGCTTAAACAGTACACTGGTAAGTACCCGCAAAAGCTTAAAAATGATATATATGTTGTATATATATATATATATATATATATATATGATATATATATATATATATATATATATAATATATATTACACACACATATACATATATATATATTATATATATATAACAAAGTTTCAATATGTTTACCTCAGTGCTTTCTTTCAAATAATTGAAGATATTAACTTCCAATATAAATTGTTCTCCTCTTATGACACTAGGAGGAAGGTTTAAGGAAACAAAAAAAGGCTGGAAGACTTCTAACTGAAAAACAAAAGTTATACATTATTAAACCATTGTGGGGTACTATTGGTTAATAAAGAATTAGAGATATGAAGATCAGAAAGGAAAATGCTTCTGTTTTTGAAGAGTTTTCTCTGAAAAAAATGGAAAACTCTGAGGATTACAAAATATTTCCTAGCTTTTACACTGCACCTAAAAAGACAGAGATTAAATATATTTGGCATGCTTTGAAATATACATGCATAATAAATTAGTTAAGAGATGGAGAAGCTTGCTTCAAATTCTCGAATTTTCAGACCTCAAAAACAGGAAGAATCAAGAGAAGCAGAAACAGCTGATAATGTTGGTGTTTCATGTTACAAAAATATTTCCCAAGTTTCTCACTTTTTTTCTGAAAAGTAGTGCTTTCTATAACTGATGCACAAGAAGTCAAAGTACAAAATACGCAAGCTTCCTTACTTCTCTTCAGTACTGACTTTTCCTCTAAAAAGGCAAACATAAGTGCTACATTCCTTAAAGTTCAACAGCACTTCAGCTCTACTTGTACTCTAAATGAGGTCATGGTGCTTACAACCCACCTCTTCAAGATGAATATATCACACATTTTCCCCTCATGCCAAAATATGAAACAATAATGTGATCTATGAGATCTCAGTTGTGAGCTGAAATTAAAGAATGAAATTAAAGAATATTTTCCACATATTTCCAATTAGCATTTGGACTGGCTATGTATTCATAAAGCAGACAGTCAAGTGGTTAGCAGAAAGTGATGAATGTAGAGGGAGATGAAGTTCAAAGAGGAAAGGCCAACTCAAGAGTACATGCAACTCTTGTTTGAAACTTATGACTCATACTATATCCACAGTGTAGTCTTCACCTGTATTACATTTTCTTTCTCCTGCCTTATCTTTACATATTTAAATCCTCCATCAGCTAAGGCTGTCTGTGCATCTGATAAAAAGTTGCTACCAGACTCTCTCAGATTTTGAGAAAGAAAGATCTGCAAGGAAATTTAGCAGGGAAATAAATGGGGTGGACTAGATTATAGCAAAGCAAAATTAAACCACACAAAAGTAATTTCTGTTAATAATTTACCCAAGTTAAAACTGAATGCTATACACATAAAGCTTGTAAAACAGTCAGTTTCTATATAAATATTTTTATTGATAAATAATATAAATATTATAATATTTTTATATGATGTAACCATATGGCAATCTCTGACTAGGAACTAAGCAAGCCAAAAATGTACAGTGGTGAAATCAGTCACCAAGAAAACCAGAGTGAAATTCTGGTTTTGAATATATAAAAGGTGTTCAGCTGTAACCATGTGCAGCCAAGCACATCCTTTACTGAAGGTGCCTCATTAAAACAATATCTACCAATATAAATTATATAATTATTTACTGTATTTTGTATCTAATCCTGAAATAAACTTTAAGATGTGAATCCAAAACATTGAATGAGAGGATGCCTCTAATTTTTTTTTGTTACATGTGTAACTGCAGATGAAAATTTAAGATCTGGACCCCAACCAACTTTTTGCTTTTGTAAAATCTAAGATTTCACACTGAATGTTGCATATTTTTAAACTAAAATTAAAAGAATCCAGGCGAGAACCTCACAGCACCAAGCCCATATTATTCCTATGTCATTTGAGAAGGACTGGAGGAAGGGCCAAGAATATAGAATATTGCAGATCTTATAGAGAACAGGAAGACTTCTCTATTCATAAGGCAACAAAAAGTTAACTTTACTGTGAAAAAGCTTTTGGTTGTTGACTCACCAACTCTTTTTCTTATATTAGACTGCCCTCTACAGTCTGTTCATCTCCTGCAATATTTTTAGTTGCTTTATTAGTTTTGCTTTTCTAGACTTGCTGTACACAACATACCAAAAGCTCTTCTCAGCAATTTGCTGTATTACCCTCACCTGGTTTCACCATCTCTACAATTTCAGTAGAAATTGACAGAGTTTGCTGAGCTACAGTATGCTGGGACAGATTCCTATGGAAGTGGGTTTGAAAAAACCACCAAAAATTCACCAATGCCCTGAAAACAATGTTACATTAAGTCAGCTAGCATCTTTTCACTCTTTGCTCAAAATCCATAATCTGTATGAAAAAAATAAGCCATTGTGCCCAAATACTTGATGCTATTAATATATGACTGAAGCTAACACTATTTCAATATGATTGCGTTTCACTTAGAGAATTTTCTCTGTTGTGACTCTGTCCTCCAGGTTCTTGGCACATGGAAATTAATATTTGAATTATTGGAAAAATGCTTGAAATGTCCCAGCTTTTACATATCTTAGGCTAAAATATAACATCTGAAAATTATCTTATTTTAAGGCTGCTATGTTCATAGATGACAAATATTGTATTTTCAGTTTCATCTGGGTTTGATTTTTATGGCATTAAAATAAACTATCCTGATATAAAATGTTGATGATAAGTTATATAGAAATATGTTTTAAAAAACAAATGAATGACTAAAAGACTTTAAAGAACTACTGAACAGAAGCTATGCTACTAAATATGAACTTCAATAAGTGTTTGTAAATTCTTATTTTCACAGAAAATGAGCAGAATCAACTTAATGATTTATTACCTCAATGGGTATTTTCATCACACCCAATCCAAGATTTTCAGATATTATAAATGCACTGGCTACCCAGGATGTAATGGTATCAGGAACAGTAACATTTATTGTTGTTTCAGTAGATCTAAAGATGAAAAAAGACAGAATAAAAAAGACAGAAAATCTAGAGTGACTTTCCTGGTGTAGGAATCTTGTTTTGTTTAAGTAAGTCAATATTTTATAGGAATAGTAAGGAATTTGCACTATGGTCATGATAGATCCAAAAATCCATTCATGTCTCCCAATATGAAGGTAATTGTCACATATATATGTTTTGGAGAGTTGAAACATTACAAGACATAGAAACACTCGATTCTAAACGTTCATTTAACATATTATAACTAAGGATCTTATTTTGGGTATATGTTCCAGCAGGTATCTGTTACATGTTTAGACATTATTTTTTTTCTTACACACTTTATAGTTTGCCACAATATACTCTGTATAATTGCCTTCAAGTTAGTTTTGATTCCTTGCAACTATCTGAAAAAAATCCCTGAAATTTTCTCAGCAAGGTTTTTTGGAAGAAGTTTGCCATTACATCGGGCGGAATCATCCAGCTGGCTTCTTGCCTCAGGTGGGAATAGAACTCTTGGTCTCCTGGTTTCTAGCCTGGTGCCTTAACCACTACACCAAACTAGCTCTCACAATATACTGGTCCAAAGAAATATATATGCATTTGGAGAAATATGAAACAAAACAGCCATAAGTTTCAGCTTACTTCAACTCCAGTTCAGGGAGCTAGATGATTGGGAGGGAAATGGTCATTTGATAAGCTGTTTTTCAATACAACAGTCAATTTTTAGAAAAAAAAATAATCTCTGATATCGACTATAAATAAAACTTAGATATGTAAGATTTCCTTTTTCCTTGGGGATTTCTCGGCGAGGCAATGGCAAGCTCCAGAGGAATAGAGATATAGCTAAGAACAACAGACTGGCAACAAGCTGATCTCACTGAACCTCTTCAGATGAGTAAAAAATAAGATGTCCATCTGGACTCCCAATGATTACTTCTCATAAGGAGACTGCAGGACGGTGGTTCTCAGAGAGGTTGCATGTGTGGGGAAGAGTCTTACCTCAGTAGCTTGTGATCTTCCCTTCTAGCTTTCCTACTGGCTTTCTGGAGAATCCCTCAGGAAAAGTCACAAATGGCAATCACATGATTGTGAGTTACTGCAACCAATCATAAGTACAACCTGGCTGTCAAGTGCTCACACTGTAATCATGTGACCATAGGTTTTGTTTTTTTTTGGCTGGGACAGCTAGAACTGAGGACCAGTCGTAATCACCCTTTAATCAGTGCCATCATAATTTCAAACAGTTGCTGGATAATAAAATCAAGGTTCAACTATCTGTATTTTTAAACTCTTTAATAAAATGTATTTGTTATGTTTTCTTATTTCTTATGTTTTTGGAGAGCAACGAACTGCAGGAAATATCTGACCAAAGGAAGAGGGCTGTCTTCCTTACACACTGCGGACCAGAACCGTCTTTAAAAATGAGAAGGCGCCTGGCTAACCCCGAGATGTCAAACAGATGACTTGGCCCAAGCCTGAACAGAATGTTCAGAGCCACATTACGCACCCTGTGGGTCTCCAACTTGATAAAAAGACATGACTTCTACAAAGGAGACCAAAAAGAAGATGAAACGTCGGAGATTTGTAGCAGCCCTGAGACACATCGGAGGAGCGCTGCAAGCTTCCGAATGAGGGCAGTGGGCATGAGGCCGTAGCGTATTATCTCTTCCCTGGTTTTGATACGGACACTAATTCAGAGTCTAAGCTGCTGAATAAACCAAACATAACGCGGTGCCATAGCTATTGCGAAGCACACCGCCGCCGAAGCAGCAAAGAAGTCAGGACAGCCACCATGACGCCCAAATGAATGCGATTCCAGATCTGCCAAACCAAGCCAGAGAGTAAGAAGGCAGAGGGAGGCAAGAAACAGCCCACAGCGACAGCCCACTCGAAGATCTCGAATCCCAGAGCGATTTTTAACCGAGAGGACCGAAAAAAATTGGAAAGATGGGGTCCCATAGGACTTCAACGTCAGACAAGAAATGCTAGCGAAAAAGAGAAGAAACAGGCGGAAGTTTCATGTGGGGATGCGGGGGCAACCACCCACGAGCTGGATGCAGGTTTCCTCGAACCAATTATGTAGGGCCTTGTAAGGGTCTGCCGAAACAAAAAAGAGCTAACCTAAAGACGCGACCCGGCAAGCACCCCCCAGACATTGAAGAAAGACAAGCCGGAAGCAGAATGGCAACCGAAGCCAAAAGAAGCCAGTGACAGAGAGGAAACGCACCAGATGTAACCATCGGAAATTGCCAGGGCAGAAAATGGGAAGAAAGGTCCGGTAGACGGATGAGCATCAAGGGCAAAAACCCTGCTGAAGATGGAAGTTGAACTCGATGGTCTTTCTATCTATGTATCCTGGAATTACCACCGGCACCTATACCAGACATTAAACAAAAAGATATTGCAGAAACAAAAGACTGATTTAAAAGACTACCCAGGGAAATTGAATCCAGTAGTAGCCTTGGAAATTTGCTCTGTTGAATTAAGAATCACACCAAAATCTTGCCTCTGACCATCATCGACCCCATGATCGTCCTTAGTCTGTTATGGATCGAATGGTTCGCACCCCTGGGAATCGGGATGACCGGGATAAACCGTATTGTCACAGCCAACTGGGAGGAGAGTCTGCCACAAGAATTTGAAGATGTTTTTGACGGGACCCTAGGCAAGTACAAGGGGACCCCAATTACATTTAGCCCTAGACCCCAAAAATAGCCCCCATCCGTTTAAAGGCCAAGACACGTTCCACTTGCTTTAAAACCAAAAAATTGATGAACAACTAAACAAATAGCTCAAGGGGTGTTAGAGCCAATCGATCATGCCAAGTGGGAAACACCCATGCGTGACTCCTGTGAAACCAGATGGGTCAGTGCGCATCTGCGGAGACTATAAGGCAACCCTTAACACCATGCGCTCCAACAAAGCGCATACCCAGAACTGTAGTGCAACATTGTACTGCACTCACTAGGGGGAGGAAAAATTTTTTGCGAAGGCTTGATCTCGCACAGGCGTACCAACAACTACCCGTTGACCCCTTACCGCAGAGGCACAGGACTATTGTGACACGTATAAGGCGGGCATTCAAAGTGTAACCGTCTTCCAGTTCGGCGTTAGTGTTGCCCCAAGCATGTTCCCAAGCCTCATGGAATGCCTGTTAAATGGAATCAAGGGAGTCATCCCTTATTTTGACGACGTTCTGGTCTCAGCAAAAAACGCCAACCAACCTAGAGACACAGATTAAGAGCAGTTTTAAACAAGATTTAGATACGCAAGCCTCAAAGTAAAACGATGAGAAAATGATTATATAGCCACCAATCAGGTCAGGTTTTTGGGCTATTTAATAGATGAACAAGGATACACCCCCCTGAAAAAAAGATAAAGGCAATCAAAGATGCACCTAGACCTAGGAAGAAAACTGACCTTCAAGCTTCCTCGGTTCTCATAAATTTTTTTTACAATGTGTTCCTGCCCCATAAGGCAACCATAGCAGAACCCTTACATCGCCCTGTGAGATAAAAAAAAACTACCTGGACATGGGGCCACCGGGAACAAGCAGCATTTCAGGGTATCAAAGACCTCATAACGTCTAACACTGTTTTTAATTCCAGATATAGCAATACCCTGCCTTTGACGGTCACCTGTGATGCATCGCCTTTGGGATCGGCACCCATCCTGAGCCACAAGCTTACCAGACGGCAGAGAGGCACCAGTCGATATTTTATTCAAAGACGCTTTCCAAGTCAGAACGCAATTACAGCCAACTGACAGAGAAGCCCTCGCAATCATTGCCGGAGTCAAAAAATTCCATGAGTACCTTTACAGTAGAACATTTTCGATCATCACTGATCACAATTCCTGTTAGGAATCCTAGCAGGTAACAAGCCAACCTTGAACGTTCTGTCACCCAGAAAATGATGAGGTGGATCTGAATTCCTCACTGCCTACTCCTACACGCTGATTCATCGCCCCGGAAAAACCATCACCCAGCCCATGCGACGCCTGAGCCGTTCCCCGCTGCCATCACAGAGGGAGGACCCAGCTCCAACCATCTCCACAACCGAGGGGGGGGGGAATACAAAATAATAAAAAAGGGAGAGATGAACCACCCATTAACAAGACAACAAAACACTACAAAAAGACTATCCAACAAACCAAAAAGAGGCACTCATGGTTAGATGAACCCCAAATGAGAAGTCCGGGAGCAGGAGAATGAAGCGAAGCCTTCCTGGAAGGAGACAGCCAGGCCAGTCGACCAACCTGGTCAAACCAGTAGGGAGCGGCAGAGCCATCTCAACCGGCCCGAGAGACTCAGGCGAGAGCGGCAAGGCTGACTTCACCCTTCCAGGCAGGTTCTATGGAGAAGGAACAGAGAGACAGCAATCCCGTCCGAACCGCTCAAAGACCACGCCGAGACTGAGCTGTGCAGGTCAACCAGGACTCGAAAAAGCCCCACTTACCTGCTGACTATGTGACGCACGTTTAGACTGAACCAAGGGGGGAGGCGTGTTATGTATGGAACTTGGTAGGCTCCAAGTTCCCATATTCTGATTGGCCGAAAAGGCCATTCTCGCTTGGCCATTAGAGAACCAATCCAATTAGCCTGCCAGATGGCCGGAACAACTAAAGTGGTGTCATTGGCCACAAGCTCGCGGGCAAGCTGCCTATATAAAGGGCTGCTGCAGCTTGGGCTCTTGTTCCGTTACCATTGCTTAGTGAGTTTAAATAAAGAGTTTGTTGTTGGAACCCGGTCTCGCACGCTTCTTTCCGGACGGAACAGTATTTAATTCTGTTCACTTAATGCAAATATTAAAACAAAGTCAGAACTCAAATGAACTCAAAAGCCATTCCTTCATCTGCAAAATAACCAGTAAGCTGCTGAGGTTGCAACCAACTAAAGTTCTCAAGCCAAAATAAACAGTACCACTTAAGCACCACTTAGGTGGCAAAGGATAGAAGTGGGTGTCAGAGAAGCAGAAAATTGGGCCCTGAGGTCACTTTATAGGTGAGGGGGGAACAGAGGGCAGCATAATCACTTTTTGTTCTTCAGAAACTGATAACTTCACTATCAAGTTACACAATTAAGAATTTTGCTATTTGCCAGGGCTTCATTCCACCTTTAGCAGAACTGTCCTTAATTTGCAATTTCTTCCCTGGAAGTCCCACAAACATTTATGATTATCTGTAGGGGAAAATAAAGAAAGCTGTCTTCACACAAGTTTATACCTTGTCATTATTTCCTGCCAAAGCCAAGTCTCTGGAAAATTCTTCCTCACATGGAGATCACTGTCATGCAATGTTGGGCTGTATTCATGGGATACAGATTGATCATCATCCATGTCTTCCATGTCATACAAAGGATAATCCAGTACTGGCACAAACAAGAAAAGAATAGGGTGAGGGTTTTGGATGCAAGAGAGCAGTATAAGTTCGGCCAGACAGTATAATTTCTGTTACAAGAATAGTTTGTTCCATCCTCAGATGTATGATGAGATGCCACTGATGAAAGGGGCTTGATTTTTGTCAATTTCCTCCTTTTTCTGTTCCCACACCCATCCAGGAACATGTCTCATATTGTTCCAAAAAGTACTCTAATAATTCAAAAAATACAGAGTTGGAAGGCAAACTTTTAAACCTTAATTTAACCAAAATTCCTCCCACAGGAAAGGAAGACTCACAAAACTAATACAAAGCATGAAAGCCATGAGATCTAACTGTGCCAGCACAGCTGGAAAAAAAACCTGTGTCAATTTTAAAAGGGAGGTTAGAAAGAAAGCATCCTCTCTGGTGTCTTCTTGCTAAAAGAAGTAGCGTTCATAATGGACTCGTATTAAATAGAAGTCTTAAACAAACAAGAAATTTTATCTGCACTGAGCAGGGGAAGAGCTAAGGGATTCATTTCAGAGCATATTTTCCCTGTATTATACAAACGATGCCACACCTTCGCTCACCTAACAGAAAAAAGGTTTCAGATATAAAGTTTAATATTTACACTGCGCTCTGTTACAAATTATATTTGTCAACTCCTTTTTGTCTAAGCATCACAAGCCACATCTATAGCAGGGGTCCCCAAACTTGGCAACTTTAAGACTTGTGGACTCCAACTCCCAGAATCCTCCAGCCAGGCTGGAAAATTCTGGGAGTTGAAGTCCACAAGTCTTAAAGTTGCCAGGTTTGGAGACCTCTGATCTATAGCAAGAGTTTGGGTCTGCACTCTTTTTATTTTCCTCTGTCATGTTTTGTGCAAACAGCTTTCACCATACAGTGTCTACTTCATCAGCTGGTCCAAATATGTACTAGAAAATATAAACTGATGACTACCGTGTTTCTCACAAAACAAGGCTGGGCCTTATTTTTTTTTGACCCCCGAAAAAACAGCTAGGTCGTCTTTTTGGGGATGACTTAATTTCCCCCCCCCCTTGCATCCATGGGCGGACAGGCGGGCGGTGACAGCTTGGATGTTGACCTCGGCGTTGGTGGGATACTTCGTATTGGGAAACCTTCCGCCACCGTTGCTTTCCCTTTTCCCCGTGTTGCCGTGGCGTTTGGCACAACCATGCGCCGCCAGCCAGGGCTCCTCCCTGCAACCGGAGCCCAGAGGAGACACTCAGCTTCAGGCGCTCCTGTCGCTGCCTTCCCTTTGCCTTCGAAGGCAAAGCCAATTTTTTAAAAAATGACGCCCTACTACTAGTACAACAAAGACTCCCCTACCTGAGAGGGCAGCCCAACCCCACGTGGGGAGGTGAATCTCCCAGGGCCGCAGCGCAGGATCGTCCCACCCCAGGAGAAGCGCCCAGCCACCATCCCTGCCTGTCACCGGGCAGAATGTGAAGAGCTTCGTCTGGGGCACCCAGCGCAGCTGACAGGAGGGCCCTCCTGCCCGGTGGCAGAGCTCTCGCCAAGGCAGCGAGTGCCTCCTCGCCAGACCCACCGCTCATCCCGCCAGAGCCATGCAGGCTAGGCAGAGCCGGGAAAGCAAGCCACGGGTGCACGCCCGCCTGCCAAGCAAAAGAGCCAGGCTAAACCAAACTTGGCTTCCTTCCCAAGTCCCTCCAGCCTGAAAACCAAAGGGGCCACTGGGAGAGGCTGCCCGAGGCAGTTATAGTGCCCACCCATCCGTGGACTGGGAGGCAAGGTGACGGCCTGCGCCACGTCCTCCTCCGAGCTGAGCCCCGCCGAATGAGTGCCTCTGCCCGATGCTCATGCTGCTACAGCGTTTGGAGCTGCCGGCGCGTTTGGAGATGCTTGGGGACGGGGATGGGCTGGGTGAAGGGTGGAAAGGATGGGCAGCTTCAGTCTCTCTCCACCGGACCCGCCGGCCAGGGAAGCAGCGCTGCTGTCACCTTGCCTATCTGTCCACGGAGGGCTGGGTGCTATCATTGCCTCGGGCAGCCTCTCCCAGTGGCCCCTTTGGGTTCAGGCTTTGAGGGACTTGGGAAGGAAGCCAAGCTCAGGTCAGCCCAGCTCTTTCGGTTTCAGGTGGGTACGCATCCGCAGCTCACTTTCCCAGCTCTGCCCAGCCCGCACGGCTCTGGCGGGATGAGTGGAAGGTCCGGCAGGGAGGCACTCGCTGTCTTGGCGAAAGCTCCGCTGCCGGGCAGGAGGGCCCGCCTGTTAGCTGTGCTGGGAGCCCCAGGCGAATGCGCTCTGCCCGGTGCCAGGCAGGGATGGCAGATGGGCACTTCTCCTGGGGCTGGACGGATCCTGTGCTGCGGTCCCAGGAGATTCACCTCCCCACGTGGGGTTGGGCTGCCCTTTCGGGCAGGGGAATCTTTGTCGTACCGGAAGTAGGGTGTTGTTTTTAAAATAATTGGCTTTGCCTTTGAAGGCAAGGGGAAGACAGCAACAGGAGTGCCTGAAGCCGAGTGTCTCCGCCGGGCCCTGGTTGCAGGGAGGAGCCCTGGCTGGCCGCACATGGCTGCCAAACCCTGCAGCATTGCTTTAAATGCCACGGCAGCACGGGGAGAAGGGAAAGCAACGGCAGAAGGTCTCCCGATACGAAGTGTCCCACCAACACCGAGGTCAACGCAAGCAGCACCATATCCGGGTATGCAACAGAAGTGCTTCCTAATGGCCAGCCCCCCGCCACTCCCCCCATTTCGCATGTTTAATATAGGCCTTAATTTAGGGGGAGGGGCTTAATTTGATTTTATGCCAATAAAGCATGCTGGGACTTCCTATTCGGGGAGGCCGTATGGTTGGAGAAACACGGTACTAGTCTCTTAAGAAAATAAGCAGGATGAGAACCAATAAATAGCTAAGTGAAAAGCTATTTGAAAAATCAACTGTAAGCTGAGATTAAAAGTTTCTTTGTCTGCCTGCCTGCTTGCCTTCCTTATTTATTTACAGCATTTGGAAAAAATGTACATTTTGCTGTGTGATTCACAGTTCAACATCTAGAACAATGACAGACTAGCATGAATCTTTTCCTTGGAAAAATCTACTGCACAAACTCTAACTTTCTGAAACTTGCACCTAAGCTGAGGAGTCTCTCATATTTTTTATAAGTTTTGCCAACTTTGTAAGATCACATAACCAGGCAAAAGTCTCCATTCTTAAAAGGTTCTGTCATAATGTAAAATGCCTTGTTTTTTTTTTTAAATGGCAATCTTATATATTTTGGAAAAGTGCAATGTCATCTTCCTCCCATCCCAAACATAGTCTGATTCTTTTCTCTGTGTTTTTACATTTAAAAATCTACAAAAAAATTGCTCCACAAAAGGACATTTGAACCAAAGAACTCTCTTATCCACCAAAGATTTGCTTTGCAACAGAACATAATAAGCAGCATTTGCTTTGCAACAGAACATAATAAGCAGCAAACACAAAGAGGATAAACCATTACAAGAAAACCAGAAGAGTAAGAAATTCAGAGACAGAGGAACACTCTGAGGGAACTGATATCACAATCCTAAAATTAAATTTGTAGAAATCAGCAAAGTTTTTCTGCAGGTGAGCTGAACAAAGATCTCAAAGAAATAATAGAGGGAAACCTTGAGTAACATAAAAGGAGCAATATGACTACACAATTATTTCTGTGAGGAAGAGAAGTTTCTTTAGAAGAACCCTGCATGAATCCAATATTCATCAGGTTTGAATAGCTATAAACAGGAAAGGTTAGAAAAAAATGGTGAGAGACTTTAATGTGCTTTAAAAACCCTAACTAATGGTTAGAGTGGACAAGAAATTTGCACAGTAGATAAAGAATCTGTTCTACTCTTTCTTTTCCTCTTTCAACATAATATGTAAATAAGAATAAATGAATTTAATCTAAATATAGTCACAAGCTATATTTCTTATTTATTAGAATTGTTTTATCCCACCTTTATTATTTTATATTGAACGGAAAGTTGTGAAATATACAGAATACTCCTTCCTCTTCCTATATTTCCCACAACAACTGCCCTGTAAAGTGGGTTGACTGACAGAGAGTGACTAGCCCAAATTCATCCAGTGGGCTTTCATGTCTGAGACAGAACTAGAACTTAAGGATTCTAGTCTGATGCTTTAACCACCAGATCAAAATGACTTAACTACTACACCAAATTTTATTTCTAATAGTTATCCTTAGCTGAACATTAAATCTGTCTTTGATTCTGTCGTCTTCACTACTATACGGACTAAAGAGTACTTGGTATTAGAAAAGATAATGATCTCCTTTGAGATCAAAAAGAGTGTGACAGGGAGTAATTAAACAGAATAAAGGAAAGGCCTATTTTTCTGAGGCAGATAAAGAAGAGGAGGTTTGAAAGTCAAGTATGTATCTGCCCCAGAAATGCTAGATTCATTTCTTGATTTGTCTTTACTTACAATCATCATAGTCCTCATGTTCTGAAAGGTTGGCATCAGTCAATATCCAGAGATTGTTATTCTGAATGCAGTACATAAAATATTTTTCAGTTTAATTACATGCAACATATCAGTATATGCTGCCCAGAGTAGCTTCAGATCATGAAATGGGCCGCATGTAAATTTAATAAATAATTATTTTTCAAAATGTATTTTAGAGCACACAGCAAAAACTGTCCACATATACACATAATTGGAGGTATGTCTTCCAGTACTTGAGGGGCAATCACAGAGAGGGGTTATTCTCAAAAGCATCTGAGGGCAGGACAAGAAGCAATGAGTGAAAGGTCATTAAAGAGACAATCTACCTGGAACTAAGGAGAAACTTCCTGATAGTGGAAGAATTAATCAATGGAATAGCTTGCCTCCCAGAGTTGTAGATCATTGGAGGTTTTCAAGAAAAGATTGGATAGTCATTTGTCTAGGATAGAATAAGATCTCCTGGCTTGGAGTGGGGGGGGGGGGGGAGNGGGGGGGGGGTAGAGTGGACTAAAAAACTTCAAAGCAGAGATGGTATTCAGCAGGTTCTGACCAGTTCTGGAGAATCAGTAACGGAAACTTTGAGTCGTTCGGAGAACCAGCAAATACCACCTCTGACTGGAGATTTTACAGCAAGGGTCTTCAAACTTGGCAAGTTTAAGACTTTCCTGAACTAATATGACTGGAGGAGGAATTCTGGGAGTTGAAGTCCACAAATCTTAAAGCTGTCAAATTTGAAGATCCCTGTTTTACAGTATCAATCCCCTGCCATGCCCACCAAACCACGCCCACAGAACCGGTAGTAAAAAATGTGATTCCCACCACTGCCTCAAAAGTCACTTTTCTATGTTTCTATGATACTACCTTATGGGGAAGCTCTTTATGTGTTCATGTGTTTGTGTAAAAGAGAAAAAGATAGACACTTTCATATTCCTTCAGGAACCAAGCCACATCAGGAAACATGAAAATTAGCAACTATATAACATGCAACTGTACCTGAAAAACGCTGAAAGCACTTCCAGCTTCCACATTATATGGTTTTGTATCATATAAATTTAGCTCATGGTGTATCTATTTTTTTAAAAGTAGAGATAAATCAAAGATAAAACAACCAACTTTTCAAAAAAATATTTATATCTTTCAAGGAAAATTTAACCAGGGATAACACAATGTATGTCAATGTGGAAGGCATATGAAAAAAAATCTTCAGAACAAAATTAATTCATTATGACTTTTCTCTGAAGATAGTTGTTTCATGGAAGTCTGGTAATTGAGTTGCTGTACAAGGAAGTAATTTACTAATAAAATTTTTGAACCAGGGTAGTGAAGAATGCCACCAAAGACTGAGCTATAATTGGCCATCAGTTTTACCATCAGCATACAACTTCTTGGAAATGTCTAAAGACATTTTATTTCTTTTTCATTATTCATTAAGAGCTTGCTGATGATTTGTAAATGCATGTGAATTCATTACATTTGTTCTTTGTTTCCATTATTTCTTTTGCTAGGAATATTCTACTTTAACAAAAATGAGAATTATGTATCCTTATAAAATCCTTCTTAACTGCATACTTATCAGAAAATGAGGTAAATAAATGCAAACATATTTGATATAGAATATAACGTTATTCAGGTTATCAGAGAATGAAGTTTATTGCAAATAAAATAGATTAACATTAATGCATATTGTTAACTGTTTTATAGTTTCAATTTGTTTAAGGAAACTAGTCACAATAAAACATAGTGCTTCTATCTAAACCAATGCACTCTTGCAAAAGAAAAAAGAAAAAGAAACTTACAGCATCCTCCGTGATATCATTTCTTTTTCCCAACCAATTTATACTTTTGTCAATAACTAAAAGTCCAACTGAGGTTTGGGGTTCTGTCACTTTGATTTTGAGGGTGATATCCTCAGCAGGTCCAGCTTTATTTTTACTCCAATGCATGTTAATCTGGGGAAGATCAAATATTATACATTTGAAATAGATTTACCTATGATGCAATTGAACAGGTCCCAAAATTGTGAAAGAGCCAAACCAGGTGAAGAAATAGGTCAATAATACGGTACTATATATACTCGCTGAGAAAGATCTCTAGAACTCAGTAGTTCTACTTCTGAGTGGAAGATCATACATTTTTAATGATAAATAAAACTATAAATTAAGGAAAATATTTGAGGCCTGTGTGTAAAAGAAAGCATTATATTATTTCTATGTGTACTATTCTCCCAAAAGCCAGCCCCCCCCCCCTCTCTCACACACACAGCTTCTGAATATTTTTTCTCATAGGAGACAAATAGTAGCTCAGAATGATAATCTGGATTATGAAAGGGGTTGTTGAGGGAAGGTTTAAAAAATTGATCATTGTGAACATAAAATAGGACACCTGAAGAAAGAGAACAAGTAATAAGAGAGCAGACAATGAATGTGACGATGAAGAGACTGGCGATCACATGTGTAAACTCGGAAAAGAAAAGGGGAGGAACAAATGGAGGACAAGACAAAGAAATCTGTTCCTGAAGAAAACTGGCCACTTGATTCTATAGGGCAACAAGGATCTTCCGCTTCACTTTGGCTGTGCTTGCACAACAACTTAGATTAACCCCATGTCACACTGCACCAACGGATGGAAAGAGGATGTAAAACGGAGAGAAACACTTTCCATCCATTGGTTAATGCGATTCATCCGTTCTGTACTCAGTGCATACGTTTTTCATCCTCTCTATCTGTTCAGCATCCGTCGACTGAGGTTCCATCCGCTCTAAAAGTTTTGAGCTGCTCAAAACTTTTTGAGTGGAAAAGGTATCCAACGCGTCCGTTCTGCATCCCCAACGCATACAGGGAACATCCGTTCTACATCAGTCATCATCCGTTACGCGTCCGCTATATCCGCTAGGCATCCACTGCGCATCCGCACAACTCAAATCCACTCCAGTGGAAAACGGACACAGGGAGGAAGCAAAACGGACACAGAACGGATGCGCAGCATTAGTAGCACAGACGGAGAAAGGATGAAAGCGGATGCAGCTCGCAAAGAAAGCATTGAAAATAGAAAAAACGTTCGCAGAGGGGACCTATCTCGGATATTTAGGATGTTTACATTATTATTGATAATAAAGGACCACAGGTGTGGCACCTGGGAGGGTGGACCATACAGTCCCACAATGCTTGCACTGGAAGTTTATCTATCCCACAGACTATTTACCAAGTCCAACATGGTATTCCTGCCATCGGCCCACGCTGGCTATCGTGTAGACCCACATCTCCAAAAGTATCCCTGCCCATCCCACTGCTATCTTAACCCATCCCACAGTATCCCTGCCCATTCCCACAGCTATTACCCCATTCCACTGCTATTCCTTACCATCCCACAAGCATGCAAAGGCTTAAACCATTTCTAAAAGTTCCACCAAGATTTTATTGATAAAATAAATGAAGCAAGCTGTGTGAAGCAAGGATAATCTTTATTAATAATAAGCTGTAAAAGAAAAAATGACCCAAGTCAAGTGTCCAAAGCAAAAATAAAGTCAACAGTAGCCACCCAGTCTCTGGCACTTCTCTTGTCACTCAGAGGTTGCCCAGTCTCAGGGTGTAGAGGGTCCAGGTGCTGTGGATGGTGGCTGCTGCTTCGAGTGCTGGTGTGAAGCGCCACTGGGGTGCCTGGGCCTGAGAGGACAACAGGGAGCGTGGTGTTGAGGAAGCTCTCAGACAGCTGGCTCAGCCCCGTGATGTTGAGAGCCCCTTCCTCCATGATATGGGTGTCAGCCCAAATATCTATGACAGATGTACTGAGGCCGGACTTGGCTGTGGGTGAGGCGAAGGGACAGCATGTAGTGGGGCTGTCCTGGTCTGCAGCTGGGTGAGGACTGGCAGTCAGTGGCATCGGTGGCATGGGTGGCATCAGTGGTGTGGTGCATCGCAGTCGCACCGGTGGCGTCCGATGTACCTGTGCCTGGACTGGAAGGGCTGCCTGTGCTGCTGATCCTCCTGGTAGCCCGTAGCCTTGGAAGGTAGGGCCTGGAAAGCCTTGGAAGGGCAGGACATCACCTGGCGGAGCAGGTTCATCTTGGTCTGGAGGAGTTGTGAAGATAGATAGTGATCCTGTCCTTCACCACCTGGTACTGGGTGTTCTCGCCATGTCATGCGAGGTCTGGTTGACATACGGTGAGGAAGGGCTTGCGGTTGAGGATGGGCGTCGTGTGTTACCAGCTGAGAGAGGAGAGATCTATGCTACTTCCTGATGGTGTCTCTTTTTATCTCCAGCAGGACACGTGTGCCCTCCGGTTTGCCTCTTCGCCTTCTGTGGAGGTGGAGGCTGGGTGGGAATGCGGGCTGGCGTGTGTGGGAAGTGCCGCTCTTTCTCCCACTGCGTCAGGGGGTCTCCATGACGCCCTTGCCACGGGAATTAGGCAGCTATCGGGGTTTGCCAGTCGAGATGCTCCTCGGGCAAACGTTCCACAGAATGACCGGTGCCTGAATACAGGCAGCTTGTTACGCTCTCTTGCCAAGAAAGAGGAGTCGGTATTCTCGAAGCAAGGAGCCTGCTGAGAGATGAAGGGTTATGGAGACGGGACTTGTGCTTCTCGTGCGGATCTCACCCTCCTCCAAAAGCAAGCTGGCCCTGGACATCAGCGCTAGGTCTTCTTGGTCCAATGCAGCTTTGGACCCGGGGGTGTCCAGAATCTTCTGTGACGTTGTAGCCAGCTTCCACGCTATCCTAGCAGCTGTGGGCCATGGTGCTCTGCCGACCGAGCGCCGTAGGAGGTCAGCGCTCCGAAGGTGTAGATGCCCAGAGCTCGAATCCCCCTTTTCTTCGTCCAGGCAGGCCTGCTGTGTCCTTTTGGTGGTCCACGGAGTAGGAGGCCATGTGTTCCTTTCTCAGCGCAATAGGATATTCTCGTTCGATCCTGCGCTGTCAGCCAGCTGCCAGCACTCTCCTCATGCGCTTCTCTCACTTCTATGTTGTATTGGCCGCTGGTTGTCCTCTTCCGTTCACGATGCGTGCTGCCCTTCCGCTCCTTGTGCAGGGCCATTGAACTCGGGCCGTCATAAAGGGGACCTGATGCGGAGTGAGGCTAGTTAGGGGCTGCTGCCTTGCCTCCACGATTGTGTGGGTACAGCCGATGTCTGCCTGTCGCATGAGCAGCAAAATGCCATACAGTTCGATTAATTTTCGGGATGAGGGGTTACCGGTACTCGGTGGGTAAGGCCACCCCAACCAGCAGCAGCAGCAATCAACAGTGGAGCAGGCAAACTAGCAGGACAAAGAGACCAGCCGTAGCAGCACACCTGCAGCAGCAAGGGCAGGACTAGGAGCAGGGACCAAAGGAGCAGCCAGCAGGACTGGAGCAAGACGGGAAGGAAGCACCCAGCAGGTACCAGGAAGTCAGGGGGTGCGCCAGCAAGAGGTAGAATGGTCACCTCGAGTCAGCGCAACTAGGGAGTCGCAGTGCCCAGCAAGGGCTAAGCCACACGGCAGCAGAAGGCCCCCATGCACCCATATGCCGCGAGCGCCGAGCGAGAGTATAGCACCTAGCTAGAAGCACCCCCCTTACCAGAGCAACGCCAGCAGAGTAAGCACCAGCAGAAGCACCAGCCACCCAGGAGCATGTGCCAGCAGAGTAGCACAGCAGCACTCACCACCAGGAAGCAGCATCAGCAGACAGCACGCAACCACCAGTAAGCAGCATTCAAGCGAGGAGCCGTCACAGCCAAAAAGCAGCATCAGCAAGTAGTACGTGCGATCCAGCAGAAGCACCACCGGACAGAGAAGCAGCATCAGCCCAGAATGCACCAAACCTCCCAGAAGTCGGCAGCAGCAGAAGCCCGCAAGCACCAGAAGAATCGAGCCCTGTGGCTGCAGAAGCCCCCAGCAGAAGCAAGTCAGGGCCCACAGGTGAGTGGAGGTGGGCCTGTCCCTTCTTGTCAGGCCGCTGGGCAGCAGATGGCAGAGGCTTCCGTTTTGTTCCCCATTCGGTGTGGTTGCTGCTGAAGAAGCTGTGTCTCGAAGCAGGTCGTCTTCCTCTGAATGGTGACCTGCTTGGGAGACTGCTTCCCTTATATCCGCGGGCTCGACGCAGATGCCAATCTCCCCGTCATTTCGCGCAGTGACACGCTAGGCATCGCTACCCGCGTAGGCTTTCGTTTCCGCTTTGCATCCACTTCATTACCGCGTCTGGTCATTCCGCTGTGCATGGCCGCTTCAGATCTCTCGCTCGCGTCTCGCCTCTGGCATGCCACCTGTTCTTTTATGTTCCGCATGACCGCTTTGCTGCGCTCGACCAGAAGCCATTGCAGATGTGGCCCAATCCACTATCCCATGCGCGCTCCACGCTAGGCTTAGCCGTGAGGCCATCCGCCTTCCACCACCGTAATTCGTCTCTCCCCCCTGTCTGTTGCCTCTTCCGTGGTTGTCCGCTTCTGGTTGTGCAAATTTTTTTTTGGCCTCCCTTTGAGGAGGCGCATATACAAACGGATGGAACACTGTTTTCTGCCGTGCCGTCTGTGTCCGTTTTTACAAACGTTTTGCATCCGTCGGCCAGTGTGACAGGGCCTTGACAAGGATAAGCTCAAAGTAGGGTCTTGTGTATTTCTTCTTTTCTCCTGATAGAAGCAGTTCAGAAGTCTATTTTAATTTATAGCAATGAAAAATAAGTCACTTTCTTAAAATACAGATTCAGGTTGGTTTGTTAGCATTACCTGTGTTTAAGATTAATTGCACCTTGTCTTGTTTCACAGAGCAAGCATTGTAATTAATCAGCAGTGGATTCTTGGTTTTTTTTGTTTTACAATCATCTGTACAAACATTTTTTTGGACACACTGAAATGTTACATCGTTTTGAGTTTTTTCCCTTGCCCTTTATTATACTTACCATAAACCATAAACTGTTAATGGCCCAGAAACCCAGGAATAATTCAAGAGAAATATTTAAAAAGCAAAATAACTTACTGATGAAAAAATTATTTTTGAGGTAATTTTAAACATCCAAGGAAAAATAAATAGTTAATAATAATAACAATTCATCTCCCATCACAAAGGAACTGATCAGGAAGTCTCCAGTGGATTGAAAGGAATTAAAAATAAAGACAATTTAGATGAATTAAAACAAAACTGGAGTGAATGATTTAAATATACATACAGGAATAAGAGTGGAACATCTACAAGTGGAATTGAAACAAATGCAGTAAAAGTTGATACCCTAGAAAAGGGAAAATCATAAATGCTACGAGAATGTTTAAAAATGGAAGAAATGGTGCACTAGGAGAAATATTAAAAGATGGGTGTGGCTTGCTTACTGAATTACTGAATTCAGTAATGAATAAACCATTACTGAATGGTTGTGTGAGTGTGCCTGATGCCTGGAAGAATAAATATCCAAGTATTTTCTTCACGGAGAGTCCAAAATGGACTTAGGGCAAAAAAATAGCTACTTGGATAAGAACTTAAATTGTGGTTGAAGCCTTTAAGTGCAGGGGTGGGATTCTACCACTGGTAGTACGAACTACCAGTTTGTACCTATTCACTAGAACTGCTTGTTAACATTCTAAGCAGTTCGGAGAACCGATTGTTAGAAGAAATTACTGGCCTAATCCTGTAAGGAAGGCAGGAA
>BHFT01021548.1:0-55833 GCA_004320025.1 Laticauda laticaudata
CCTAACCCTAACCCTAACCCTAACCCTAACCCTAAGGAGAGAAAAAACCTAGAACTTAGGAGAAATTTCTGAACAGTGAGCACAATTAACCAGTGGAACAACTTGTTTCCAGAAGTTGTATGTCCTCCAACATTGGAAGCTTTCCAGAGACACTGGATAGCTATTTGTCTGAAATTATATAGTGTCTCCTGCTCCAGCAGGGGGTTGGACTATAACCTCTAAGGTGCTTTCCAACTCTGTTATTCTATTGTTCTTGAGACTACTGTTGCATTTAAGGGATCTCTTACCTCACCTTTCCCATTCTGTTATTCCATGTTCTAAGAACATATTCTGAGTTTGGGAGTTGCATGAAAGGAATGACAGGGACATCGTGAATTTCTCAATTCACTGTGCAGCTAGGAGCCTGTAATCTGTTTGCCTCCATTAAAGTCCAAAACTGTCGGGGTTTGATTCAAAGAGAAAGACAGTGGAATGGCAAAAGGAAGGAAAAGATGAGAAATCCAAGGAGCCAGGTTAGAAAGAGACAAGCAGAGTAATTTTTCTGGACAAGGAAAGAAGATAACAGACCTTCTGCTAACAATTTCTACATTGATTGCTTCTGGGGAATCATTGAGGTTGGAAAGTTGATGCATGCAAAGTAGAATTCTGCCACATTATAGATGCACTGATGTGACAACAACACCTAAGCAATCAAAACTGTTTAGATAAATGACTATTCAGCCAAAGAGAATTCACTACCGGATCTCATCATGATGCAGTTCCCAAAGGAGGCCCCTCCCTAGAAAAAGCTGTGATAGAGACCACTACTATCAACCCACCTAATAGCAATAGCTCATAGACTTATATACCCATCACAGTTCTTTACAACCCTCTCTAAGAGGTTTACAAAATCAGCATTTTGCCCCCAACAACTTGGGTCCTCATTTTACCGACTTTGGAAGGATGGAAGGTTGAGTCAACTTTTGAGTCCTGTTGAGGACTGAACGTCTGGCAGAGGGTAGAGTCAGCCTGCAATACTGCGTTCTAACCACTGCACTACCAAGGCTTCCAGAAATAACAGACTTACATATGGGGCTCCATAGTGCTTTACAGCCCTCTCTAAATGGTTTATGGAGTCAGTCTCTTGCCCCCAGCAATCTGGGTCCTCATTTTACAGATCTCAGAAGGATGGAAGGCTGAGTCCACCTTGAACCTGGTGAGATTCAAACTGCTGGCAGCAGATAGTGAATTAGATTAGCCTGTAATACTGCACTTTAACCATTGCACTACCATGGGAAAATCTGTATGAAGTGCTGAAATGTGATGGTTGTTTGCTCTCTGGTCTTTGACTGTAATACACTTATTTGATTTGATAGATGCAAATATTACAATTTATTTAATACCAAGCCACATCTGCAGTAACAAATAATATCCCAAATCAAAATAAATATTTGCAACAGGAGATGAGGTCAAAGATCATCCATAGATTATGCAATTGCAGCAGCCAAGATAATTAAAATCGGGGAGCCCTGTTCTCCAATTTCAACTCGTACATAGAGGCATAATCTATTTACCTCTATTTCTTCTTTTTTAAAAAAGAAGTCAAATTTATACTAAAAATTTATCATTCATCTGCTGATCATTGCTAAAGTAAGATATTCCTCTCCAGAGATTTATTACCTTTAATAACACTCTAGTTATATAAGACAATCAATTACCTGAATTGTTTTTGTTTTGTCCGGAAAAACACGAGGTAGACCGGGTTCCAACAGCAAAGTCTTTATTGTAGGACCGGTTCCAACAGCCAAAGTCGTTTATTGGAAGCAAGGATGTAGAGTTAGAATCATATGCTCAAGCCGGCGGCCGGTCTTTATAACATTCGCCGCCGGTGCAGCCAATGACAGTTGTTTGATTTGCCGCCTTCCGCGGCTGCAGGATTGGTTCAAAAACCAATCCCTGTTCGTTCTCAGAGCCAATCGGAATCTGATATTTGAACGGGTATTTGCATTACAAGAACACCCCTCCCCCTCTTGGTCGTGGTCTACGTCATGACGTAGTCTCGTTAAGTAGGCGGGGCTTCTCTGGACTCGACTGACCTGCGCGGGTTCATTGTGTCGTAGTGTGGTCTGACCGACCTTCGGATGGTTGCTGTTCCTCTCGGTTCGCTCTGGACTGCTGGGGATGTGAGTGAGGCGTGCATCATGCTGCCGCTCTGAGTGCTTGGCCGCTCCCTCTGTTTCCGGGCAGGTTGAAGCCGCTTGGTCCTGCCCTCCTTCGATGGATCTTCACGCAACTTTCTCCAAACAGTGAGTCTCATTTTGCTCCTTTGATTAGTTTGTTTTTCGGGTATTGTAAACGTTCTTATATTTTCGTAATGGGTTCCTTCCCCTCTGGGTTTTGAAATTGTCGTTTTGTTTTTTGTGGTAGTGTTATCGTTCCTTTCTAAAGTTTCGGACACCGGACTGGTCGATGTGCCGCTTTTCCAACTTCCCTGCCATCGATCACGTTAATCCGTATGATTTTGGCCTGTAGGTCGTGATTTGTCCCGACCAGGGTGGAGGGTACCACCAATGTGGTCTCCCTGGTAAAATATTATGCATATACCAAGATTGCCAAGATCTTGAAACTAGCTGAATTGTTTCTTGTAGAGAGTCAGGGGGGTTCTCGGTGTAAGTTTGGTGGTGTGGTAATATTGTGTGTTGTTGTTAGCCGATTAGCTGCGATCTGAGTTTCCGTCCCAATCAGAGTCTGATGGGTTGTTGGTTGGGAGGTACTTGTAATTATAAGTTGGCGGGTGTGAGTAAGCTTTATTTGCTTTGGACGCCCAGTTCCATTCCTTTCCAAGCCCTCCTTGGGGTAAACCTGACCATTCTTCAGCCTACCGTTGCCGCCGATTGGGCCGGCGCTGTAGGGCATGTCTTATACCAGGGAGTCTAGGTATTTGAAGGGGGCCGAAGAGTAGGGGGCCTGGTTAGTTCGAGTCCATTATCGACCACAGTACGTCGGGCGGGCAGGCGGTGGGTTGCAAAAAGTGGTCTAGTTCCCTTATTAACCATTTCTGTTGTCGGATGCATAATTTTTACCCTAGCCAAATTTGAGGGTATGCGCCGAGGCGAGCAATCAGAAACGGTGTGTCCCTTGTGGGGCCCGCGAAATATGGGAGTGTGATGTCAGGTGAATGCCGAGGGGGCGGTCCCTTGGAAGTTGGTCGGCCGGTCCTATAGGTGCTTATTGGAGCGAGAGTGGGTCTGGCCTCTCTGGCCATTGTTTGCATGAGGTGACCCAAACTCAATGTCGATTGTCGAACTGCCGGCCACCAAGACAAGCTCCTTGCAAGGCTTTTTCATTTTAACAATTCCCGGGTCCCTACATGCAGGCAGCTGCCCCAGAACCTTGCGTTTTGTAATTTTTTGGGAGAACTACCCGCTCACCCCAAGTAGACATCCCTTCTCTATAGATAGTGCGGTTTGTCTGGTGCGGAAAGGTTTCAAAAGTCTCAGTTTTTTGATTTTCCGGCCAGCGTCTAACCTACCCAGTTAAGTATGCGGGCGGTCCAGCGGGTCTTTTGCCGTGCTCTGGCCGACATCATTCGCGGAAGATGGGTAGATCGGGGCAGGTCTAACTAAATCTGTAGGGCAGTCATCGTGTGCCGGGTATTCTTCCGTTGCTGCGCAAATGAGTGCCTGCTCAAAGCGTCCGCATGGGGAAATTTGTTTCCCTGCCGTGTATTAGGGTGTATGAGTAGGCTGCTAGGAACTCCGCCCCTAGTTCATTCTGTGCGACAGGATGTTTGGTTGTGGGCTTGTTTCCCCGCCAAAATTTCCAAGTAGCGGTTGTTGGTCATGTGACCAATTTGAAAAACCCGCCCGTACAGGATTTCATGAAAACGCTTTACCCAGCGACAATTGCAGGGCCTCTCTGTCCAGTTGGCCGTAGTTCAACGCTCGGCTTTTGACAGAGTTGTTTGAGTAGTAGGCGACGCGGCGGGCCTCTCTCCGTCGGAAGTTGGTGGCTCAGGATGCTCCGGACTCCAAACCGGTGATGCGTCGCAAGGTCACTCTCATGGTAAAGTGTCAGCTGAATTGATGAGAACAGTACTTCGAGGTTAGCAATCTTTTATTGTTTAAAGGCTTTTCTTCTTTGTCCCCCAAGTCCAAATTGCTTTTTGTCCAGTAAAAACCGATTGATGTAGCGGTTCTGCTATTGTGCCTATTGTAGAACACGTGTGTAAAAAATGTATAGAGCCAAGAAATCCTGTAACTCGCTTTATGTTCTTTGGTCTCTGGGTGCGTTATTTATGGCTTTTGCGTTTTCATTTGGTGCGGGTGTATACCCTCTCCGTCTAAAATAGCCCAGAAATCGCACGCTCTTTTAGCCAGGCAGCACTTTTTCTTTTTTTTACTTTAGTCCAGCCTTCCGCCTGAATTTGGTTAGTACCTTTTTAAGTGTCTGTTGAAAAGTTGATTTTCGTTTTTGCTGAGATCTAGGACGTCGTCGAAGTTACGGTATGACTCCTTGTATGCCGCTTTAGGAAGCGTTCCATGAGGTTTGGAAAACGCCTGTGCCACACTGACTCCAAATTGGATCTCATTACATCTGAAATGCCCACTTTTAGTGTGTAAGTATGAGTCCTGTGCCCCGCGTGTTTCGTGGTCTACTGGAGTTGTTGGTATGCTTGTAGCCAGTCGAGTTTGGCGAAAATTTTCCTCCCCCAGGAGATGTAGCAAATGCTGGATACTGCACCGGGTATGCGCTCTGTTTTAGTGCGTGGTTCAGAGTCGCCTGTTAGTCACCAACAGAGTTCGGATTGACCCATCAGGCTTAATAGTGTGACTATCGGCGTTTCCCAGTGCATGAGTCTACGAGGCTCTAGCACCCCCTCGGCCTACTAATTATTTACTGTTCCTCGATCTTGCTTTTTAAAGCAAACGGAACTCGCCGGGCTTTTAGTCTTTCGGGGCTACTTGTGGCGTCTAGACTGAAAGAAATAGTGGTTTCCCCGGTTACTTCCAAGGTGAGCCGTCGAACCACGTCTTGGAATTCCGGATTAGGTCTTCCTCCCCAAGTCGGTTGTGCTCACTCGTCTATTCCCGTCATTCCCGATGCCCAAAAGCGCGAAGAACCGGCCATTCGCATAGCCAGGAGGCATCGCTGTCTCGGTCGACTTATGGTCAGCGGAATACCTCGAACAGCTGTTATTAACGAGAACTTTGGGAAATTGGCCCATGCCAAACTACCGGGATTCGGTTTCCCTGGTAGTCCTTGAGTGTAGCGCTGCTTTTTTAAGTGTTTCTGTTTTGTCGGATGTCAGGACTAGTTCTTTAATGGTGTTTCCCACGAGAACCATTGGACAGAAGATCCCGCAGTCCACCTCCATTCGCACGGTTTTCCTTCAATTTTTACGGTTTACCGTTTGACTTTTTTCCGCTTTCCGTCTTAGCGCTCGCCTATGTAACCAGTTTGATGTGTATTCTCTCTGTTTGCGGTTTGCTTGTTTCGCGCCACTTTCCCCGCTCGCCGGGGCTCGGCTCGTGTGGGGAGATTGGTGCGTCTCGTCGGGCTGTAGTTTTTCTGTTCCTGCAGGACTTCTCGAATTGCCCTCGTTTCTGGCAACTTCTGCAGATGCATCGAGAAACCTGCATTCCACTCTCGGTTGACTCCTCTGCAGCCACGGGGGCATTCCCGAACCAAAATTTCTTTCGCGCTCTTTCTTGCCGGCATGCGTGCCGGTGGACCTCGTCGTCTCCGTCGTCTGACTCGGAACTCTCGCCATAGTCTTGGTGGGTGGGTGTAACGGGAGATTGTTTCCTTCTCGTGGCCGGGTTTTGTTCGTCCCTGTTTGTGTTCACTGTTCATAGGTAAAACGGCCACTTTTTTTCGCCAGGGCTTCAGCGGCTGTGGCTTTCCGCGATGGCCTCAAACTAAGTATTTAGGCTTGTCAGTAGCTTACTTGCGCCGTTGAATCGCTTAGTCCCAAGATTCACTCAGGTACTCTCATAGCCTCGTCGAGGTTTAAGAAATTTCGCAACTCTCCCCCCTATTCTGTCGGAGGGCCGGCTTACCCGTCTTCACCTTCTTTTGGTCTCTCCGCGTAGAATTCGCTTGTGCCGTCTTATGAGGTTTGACACCCGTGGTGCGTAGTGCGTTTTCAGTAGTTTCATGAGAGTTCGGACCCAGGTTAGCTGTTTAACGCTCTGCGGGGCTTCGCAGGGCTTTGCCATTTTGAAAATGTCGGTCCGCCAGTTTGCGTTAGAAAAACGGGGCTCTTTTGCGTTGTACGATCTGGAACGCGGTCTGCATTACGAAAATCCCAGTCTTCCTCGTTGGGATTAAAGGTTGCGGGCGACGTGCGTTGTTTCCAGCCATTCTGTTGTCGTCTGGAATTTTCTCTCACCGCGTGCTCAGTCTTCGCCGTTCAAGGACCAATCCCATCTCGCGTCCCAGTGTTTTGTCCGGAAAAACCAACGAGTAGACCGGGTTCCCAACAGCAAAGTCTTGTATTAAGCCAGAGTGTTAATTAGAACATTGGGCTAAAGCCACGCGCCGCGTCTTTTATTAATTGTCCCGGCGGCTTGCAGCCAGATGCATGATTTTGCCGCCTTCCCGCGCGCAGGAATTGGTTCAAAAGGAACCAATCCCTTTTCGTTCTCAGTAGCCAATCGGAATGTATTATTTGAAGCCGGTTATTTACATACAGAACAGTTTTAAAAGCCCACTAAAGCAGTTCTGAAGGCCAAGGGAAAGGAATGGGACAATAATTAAATGATTCAATGAAAACTTTTCTGGAATAACAATAAATAATGGAAGCATCGAGTGCAAAGGATGAGGACCATATACACAAAAAAATCTAGTCAATTAAAGTTCAATTGACTAAAATTTATTCAATTAATCTTCCTTCCCTCCTTCCTTCCCTCTTTCTCCTCTCTTTCCTCCTTCCCTCTTCCTCCTCTCTTTCCCCCTCCCTCCCTCCCTCCTCCTCCTCTTTCTTCCTTGCTTCCTTATTCCCTCCCTCCCTCCCTCTCTCTCCCCTCTCATCTCTCTCTCATCTAATTTCTCTATCTCTCAAACCTGTTCATAAAGTAAGATGATTAAAACCCAGAAGGTACAGAGGGGCTGTAAAGGGAAGGAGATATTGTTTCAAGCCAGGTTTAAATGCTTAGGCGGATCAAGGGAGATCATCTGTACCTGAAAATTGGCTTTTATTGATTGGAGTTAAAAGAAGCTGGAGTTAAAAGGGCTGGGATGAGCTTCATGAATTGGTTTCCCTGAGCCTTTGCCCAAATATTCTTTTGAATTGAAGTGGTACCCAGATGTTTCATTCTAAAAGTTCAAACTGAAAATCTTAAATAATGAGTTTGGGTCTCCAGAGATCTGTGTCATAGTTTATTTAATATAGTTTGATGGTGCAATCTTTCTTAGGAAAATAAATAAGCATTTATACACATGAACAACCCTTCCCAACTTATTCTATGGACACTCTTTATCAAGAGCAAGTGCTTATTTTTTAGTTAATAATAATAATAATAATAATAATAATAATAATAATAATAATAATAATAATAATAATAATAAACTAGGGCAAACAATTCCAATTTTTGCAATTAAGAGTAGTGGGATGGGGTAAAGCAAATACTGTATGCTCTGAAGAATGGGTGCAAGTTCATTTCTATTAAAGGGCTTCTTTTAATTCGGGAGGACCTATGGGGAGGAGACAGCATTTACCATCTTAGAACGTATAGCCGAATGTCGACTGATAAAAGTGGAATGATTGTGATCTCCTTAGTGGTGCTCTCTTGCTGGTTTTTCTGCAGGCATTTGATGACCCAGCTAGATAACATCATCAGTGTTAGAAGGGAGTGGGGCTGCTGTAAATAGATAGATGATAGATAGATAGATAGATAGATAGATAGATAGATAGATAGATAGATAGATAATAGATAGATGATGATAGATAGATAGATATGAGAGACATATAGATATAATAGCTAGAGATAGATGCTAGCTAGATAGAGAGATAGATGATATATATCATAGAGATAGATAGATTAAAGACAGACAGACAGATAGGCAGATAGGTTGGAGTCTTTGGTGCTCTCTGGGATTAGTTGCTTCATTGCAGATGTTTCATGACTCAACTCAGGGAATGGGACTTAGTCTCTGTTTACACATTAGTGGCTTGCTCTGTCCAGGTTGGTTGGAACATTCTTGGTGGTTCCTTGAATAGGGTATTTTTATTTCGTTTGGTTGTCTGAGTTGGTAGTATCTTGATTGGGGTATTGGAAGTAGGAACTAAAACAAGGAACTATCAACTCAGATAAGCAAACAAAGAGTAAGCAGCAATCTAAACTAATAACCGCCAGGAAAGTTCCCACGAACACCGAACAGAGCAAACCATATGGACCTCACTCCCTTCCAGCACTGATGGTGTTACCTAGTTTGGGAATGAAACATCTGCTAGAAAATTACCAAGCTCAGAGACCACCAAGGACCCCACAGCTCAATCCTGAGTTAGAAATATTTTCTTCTCGAGGAATTATTGTCTTTGGGTTCTGGATTACTACTCTTAGTGTTCCAAGTTGGCATGTTCATGCAGTTTTGGAGGTCACAGTCACACAACTGGTGGAAACGGTCTATGAGAACTCCATCATCTCAAATCATATCCCTTCCAAGAAAGTGAAAAGAAGCAGAATTATCTTTCTCCCCAGATCCATTTTGTACAAATGGATGGGCTTAGGGGCAAAGCGGAATTTTAAAAACCACATCTTTAGGGAGGGAAATACCCCTCCCACTTTCCAATGTTGCATTAGCAAGCAGATCAAATCTGAAAAAAACGATATGGCTCTTGGCATTTTCTAACTTGCATCATTTGCAAGTTGGTGAAATGGTATCTTTCCCCCCTTCTTGTTCTTTTTTAAAATAAACTTTTCTGCTTTTTGCCTTAATATTTCTTGACAGTCTGCCACTGTGCCTTTCATCTCAGGCAACACAAAAGATTATCCTAAAGGTGCCAGGAAGCCAGTCTTTCATAATAATTCACCAAGCAATATCATCTCACACATTTTGAGTTGGCAAAATTTCTCAGGGAATGGAGTTTTTTCTTCCCTCCCCACATTATTCACAGATTGATCCATCTAAGTGTGTTCTTCTTCTGCATGGTCCCTATTCTTTCTGTATTTATTTCCCATTGTAATGAGCATATTCATTATGTCAAGAAAAAAAAAAGGTCTCTGTTGTACAGGATAATTGGAGCGGAACCAAATTCTCCCATAAAAATGGAAGTTTTCAACATCAACTTAGAGAAGCACCTATTGATATTAAACTCTTGGTATCTCCTTGATAAAATATTTTCCACTCATTAAAATTACCATAATTATTTATTAATTTTGAATGCATCTGAATTAAGTTATGAGGGTTGGACTACAGCAGAAGCTCTCAGAGGAACCTACCATAAAATATCCACATTTTTGGGGGGAAAAAACTAAAAAATTATCCATCAATTAGCTGTTAAAAAGAGCAGAGATTTAAAATACCACAGAGACTTGGTCGTGGTATTTAAAAATCACTGATGTTTTTATCGGTTCCTTTAACTGATTGTTCTTAATTTTGTAAGATTGGTTTCAAGTTCTAATCACTCCAAGTCACCCGAACATCATTACATCTGTAAATTATAAACCTGAAATGAGGCATCTTTTCCAAACATTTGTGCACCTGCCTCGTTAGAGGTGAGGTAAAAATAAGGGTATAAAAATTCTAAGTATGGCTTTTTCTCAGTTGTGGGATTAAAAAAGTTTTACTACCAGTTCTGTGGGTGTGGCTTGGTGTGCGTGGCTTGGTGGGTGTGGCAGGGGAAGGATACTGCAAAATCCCCCCTCCCTCCCCACCCCACTAACCTGCTTTCCAGCTCTGTTCTCCTGGGCAGGGCAACCAAAGAAGATCCAGTCAATCAGTTGGGACTCGATGGGAGGCAGAGAAGAGTTGGGGTTGGCGGGGCCAGTCAGAGGTGGTATTTGCCAGTTCTCCAAACTACTCAAAATTTCCGCTACTGGTTCTCCAGAACTGATCTGAACTGGCTGAATACTGCCTCTGCTTTTTCTCCCTGCCCTCACTCTGAACTGGCTTGCCTTTATTTTCATATGTATTATGTAATTCCTAATTTGCTGAGATTACTCATTTATGAAGAGTGGACTATAAGTGGGAAATATTAATTTTAAAGTAAATCTTGGGTGGCTGTCTATGTAGGAAGGAAACAACTGCTTTGGAGAAGTTCATACCCACACCCATGCACATAAACAAATTGCATGAGCTGTGGTGGTGCAGTGGTTAGAATGCAATATTGCAGGCTGACTCTCCTCACTGCCAGGAGTTCGATCCTGATCAGCTCAAGGTTGACTCAGCCTTCCATCCTTCCAAGGTTGATAAAATGAGGACCCAGATTGTTGGGGGGGGGTGTATAATGCTAAAATTGTAAATTGTTCAGAGATTGCTGCAAAACACTCTGGATGGTATATAAAAATGCTATTGCTAGGAGCCACGGTGTCGCAGTGGTTAGAATGCAGTACTGCAGGCTGACTCTACTCACTGCCACCAGTTCGATTCTCATCAGGCTCAAGGTTGACTTAGCTTCTCGCATTTCAAGACATATTACGAGAGATTTGCAAACATGGAATGAATTAAATTAATAACATATCTCAAATGATCTGAAGCCCTTGAGGGGTGTCATGCTGGATGTTTGATTGGCTTGTGAACAGAGAGGATGGTGTACGAAGGATTTTGGAATGGATAGACGCTGCATATAATTTCAGTGGGGATGAATTAACTTGTTTAAAATAGATTTTAGCCATGGTGGAGCAGTGGTTTGAATGCAGTATTGCAGGCTAATTCTCCCAATTGTAAGCAGTTCGATCCTGACCATCTGAAAGTTGAACCTTCCATCCTTCTGAGGTTGGTAAAATGGGGACTCAGATTGTTGGGGGCAATAGGCTGACTTTGTAAACTATTTAGAGAGGGCTATAAAGCACTGTGAAGTGGTATATGAGCCTAAGCGCTATTGCTCTTCCTTCCTTCCTTCCTTCCTTCCTTCCTTCCTTCCTTCCTTCCTTCCTTCCTTCCTTCAATAACCTTTCTCATTCTCTTCGCTGGTAGCATTCTGGTGTTCGAAGTGGCAGTATTGGCAGGCAATTCTGCCCCAACTTGTTAACAGTTCAATCCTGACCAGCCTCAAGTTGACTCAACTTCATCCTTCCGAGGTTGGTTAAAACGAGGACCCAGAGTTGTTGGGGCAAAATCTCTGATTCTGTAAACTGCTTAGAGAGGGCTGTAAAAGCACTAAGAAGTGTATATAAGTTTGTAATGCTATTTAGCAAGACTGGAAATGCCTAATTGAAAAAAGACCACATTGTCAGCCTCAAGATCTTCTGCTATCCTTTGCATCTTTCGTACGCCATACGTAACGGGAGGGCGGGAAGAGGGGAGATAGGAGATATTGGGAGAAGAAGCTGGGGTGATTACATTCAACTGCGTGAGTTGTATAAATGGGAGGGGGGAGCATAAGCTAGGAGGTTAGGTTTCTATTTCTCGGCTATGCTTCTGTTCTCCTCTGCGCAACTGCAACCCGCTATCAAAATATGCAAGGTCAACGCGACAAGAGGCCTCATCATCACCTGAAGATGCCCACATGATCAATCCACAATCTTCAATTGGAAGTGTCATTACTATTGGGGGTGGGAAACAGTTCCATCACTTTCTATATGTGAATTGCCGCGCCTAATTTCTCAGATTCAGAAATTCTTTGGTTTGCTACCACTTCATGTGTTCAGTGAAAAGAATCTTTGTCTCTTAAACTAAAGAGGCAAGGTATTTCGTTTCCGGATTGAAATGGGAGCTCTTGCCGAGACATTATTCTGAATCTCCACCACCTGCCTCGAGCGCCAGAGAGAGAATACCAATTTTTTCTGAGGGGCCTGGACATCAGTTCATCTTCAAATAGTGACCAAGTAGGATCCCAGGAGCCATTGGAGGCATAGATTCGTTTGTCTGATGCAGGAGGCCCAGAGCACTAGCAGAGCTTCAGTCTGGAAAGATTCAAGTGTGGAAGCCCCAGACTGGTTCAGTTGGGGTTGGCTGGAAAGATCGGAGGGGGACCCCCCCCCCTGGAGTCACAATCTACCCTCCAGCGTGGAAAAGAGGAGTCTTGCAAGAAAGGAAAAGAGGGAAACTCGTGGCTGTGATCAGCCAGGAGACTCCTGAGATGAAGCCTTTGACAACCTCAAGCAAAGTCACAGAAGGTATGAAGGGGAGGGGAAGAAGCCCCAGGCAGGGAGAAGCAGAGCAGCTCCCTCTCCATAAAATCACGCCGAGTCCAGCAGCAGCCCGCGGGGC
Source organism: Laticauda laticaudata (assembly GCA_004320025.1). Classification (NCBI taxonomy): domain Eukaryota; kingdom Metazoa; phylum Chordata; class Lepidosauria; order Squamata; family Elapidae; genus Laticauda; species Laticauda laticaudata. The sequence continues at coordinate 12,358 of BHFT01021548.1, forward strand.
CTTCAGCGGTGAGGTGGCAATTCCTAGAAGGCGTAGAGTCGCCTAGGCTGCTCCGTTAGAAGTAAAATACGAGGGATCCCAGAAGCTTGGGTATTTTTCCTTAGCTCAAGTTTTGGAGCCATATGGAGGATATGGGAGGATTTTCCCATCCAGAAGCGAGCCAAGTGAGGTGTGTTACCAGGCTCTGGAGGGAAATAGTGGCAGAGTGGATGGTGACTTTGCCATGAATGATAATGACTCCTCAGTTGCTGAATTATACACCTATTTATGGCTGCACTGCGGGCCAGGTTTGAGACCGGCTTTGGCGGAGCGAAAGGCTCGAATTTGGATGAAAAACCATAAAACAGGCGGAGGTCTGTGGCTGATTACACCGCAAGAATTTTAGACAGTTGCAGCATTCCGAGGCTGTGCCCCAAGAAGCCTGTAGAACTGTGTTAAAGATGTCAAAATGAAATGTGTCCAGAGATGCCACTGCTAGAAGAGACCACAATAATTTGCAGATGTGGTACTGTGCTGCAGAAGAAGTGGAAATTGACTTAATCGAAAAGTAAAACGGCGGGAGGTTATGGGTCCGGAGCAAGTTTTCCGCCCCCACGCCCTCAAGAGGCTCCTAAACCTAGAAGGAGGAGTCGGCGGCAAGACGCCAACCCCTCGCCTGCTTCGATGCGGGAAGGAAGGTCCACCGGGCTGTGAACTGAAGAGTCAAAGCTGGGAGCCAAAGGGCGGCGCCAAAGGAAGGAAAGAAACCTGAAAAGTTCGCCAGGCGAAGCCTCGCGAAACAGCACTAAAGTCGAAAGAAGACAGCCAGAGGTCACCCTCCTGCAAGCGAGGAATCAGAAGCCCCAGTTGACCCTGAGGAGGAGGATTCTGACTCGGAAAGACACTTTCCTGTAAGTCCATAGCGTGCCCTATGACAATTCGTGAAGTTGAGGGTACCAAATTCAGGGTCGAAGGGGGAGATGCTAGCCCTGTTAGATTCTTGGTGCAAAGGTGTTAATCAAACACGGAGTAGTGAAGAAAATGGGCTTAAAGCTAAAAGGCCTGCTGAAGATGCCCGATTTGCTTTTGGCCAACTAGAGTGGTGCATGGCTGAGGTTGCCCCGCTCGTTTTTGTCACGGAAAACATCAATAGAAAATGATTATGGGAGAGCATGATGAGACCCTGCGTTCTTATTGTGGTCGCCTGGATGGAGCAACCACTAATACTGGATTGCCCTGCTCTGGAAATGGAACCCCCAGTTAACTGGAAGAAAGGGGTTGTTCGCATACTGCACAAAGCAGCGGCAGGGGACGGGGCATATTCCAGCCGAAACCTGAGGACCTATTGAATAAGCTTCCACAGTACTGAGCTCGTGAACATGAGGAGAAAATTCCAAAGAGTATTGGGATTTAATAAGATGTGTCAGTGAAAAGGCCTCGGACGAGCTTCCGCCTCACCGGCCAAACGGACTGTGCTAATTGAAATTTGCCTGGGTGAAGCTCCTGACAACCCAAAGTTGTACTAAATGACCCCCGGGACTTGGAAGAGCTAAAGATTGTTATTGATAAAAATTTGGAACGTGGGTTTCATTCAAGCCGCTAGCCCCGGTAGCGGCCCAGTACTGTTCCGTTGAAAAGAAAGATGGCTCCCAAGCGCTTGGTAGTGGATTACAGAAATTTGAACACGCTATTTTGCGAAAAACGTGTACCCCCCTTCCTTTGATGAAGGGACATGTTGGCCCATTTAGCGAAGGGAAAGATGATCTTCGACGAAGTTTGATTTGAGAGAAGCATACTTACCGGATCCGAATTAAGGAGGGGCATGAGTGAAGACCGCTTCTTAACTGCCCGATGGGTTGTTTCCATTCAACGTTCTCCTTTTGGTTTACAAGGGGCCCAGCTGTATTCATGCAAATGATCAATCAAGTGTTACATAACATTTATAACAGGGGGTTCTGGTTTTATCTTGATGAATATCCTTATCTACACGGAGACCTTAAGATGGAAAACATGTTGAAGTTAGTGCGGTTCAGTTAAAAAACTGTGTGCCCTAATTGTATGCTAAATTGTCCAAATGTGAATTCCATCACAGACAAATGACTATTTGGGATTCGCATTTCATCTGAAGGCATAGAGATGGATCCAGAGAATGGTCGTGCCATTTTGGAGTGGGCATCCACCACCACCAGGAAACAACTCCAAAGCTTTTTGGGACTTTGCAAATTATATTACCGGCCAATTACACAACCGACGTTTTGCTAAGAAGCAATGACCCATACAAAATCTCTTGAAAACAAAAGGGAGGTGAAGCCAAGGCCAGAAAGCCCTAGAGTAGGTCATATGGAGTGCCAAGCATAGCTTTTGAAGAAGCTAAACGATGTTTGCTGCGGAACCAGTGGCTGAAAACCCGGATATGGACACTCCTTCGTGAATTCAAGCCGATCAAGTGATGTGGGGCTAATGGCAGCGGTATTACTTCACTAAAATGAGAAAGGGACTTTACAGCTTAAGTGCGTACACTCCCGTAAGCGTCTGAAACAGAGAGAAGATGGCCGTTTGGGGAGAAAGAGAAGCTTTTTGCAGTTCGTTGGGCCTTGCTGGACCTGGGAGAACATTTCCTGGAAGGCGGAAAACACCCATTGAGGTTATGGAGACTGATCATAGAGAATCTGGAGCTTTAAAAGACGCCCCGAGGAAGCTGTCCTCTAAACAATGTCCGCTGGGGCCGCAGTATTGTCAGAGCGAATTCAATTTCTCATTTGAAGTGACAGTTCCAAGGGGAAGAATTTTCATGCGGGATGCTCTCTCTAGACTTACCTCAAGTAATAATAGCACACGCCAGGAGTGTGATATAAGCCCAATTTGTCTCAGGCCAAACATCTAGGGCCGTCCAGTGATCAGCCAGAGCTCAGAAAAAGAACAAAGAGTGTTTATCGACATTGACCTAAAGCGAACAATTAAAAGAGAGCGCGTTGTGAAAACTGGACGAATGGTTCCTGGGCTCATTCAAGTAAACTGTGACGTTAGAGATGGTTTTCGCGTGGTGAGAGTGGGGCCAGCAAGTTGTAATGATGGCCCCAGTACTAAGGAGGCAAATACCGTACAACAGGCTCATGATTCTAAGAGGCAGCTGCAGCTTCGATTCCTGTTGGAGAGACGCTGTACATGCTGTTAAGGCGGCCAATTCTGGTGGCCGTACTTAAAGAAAGACATTTGAAGCTTATGTAGCTAGCTGTCCAGGTCTGGTCGGCAAATTCCGGTGCAGAGGATTGTTAAAGTAGCTAGACAGGCTCCCTTGAAGAGTAAATCTGTAGAGACTAATGTAGATGCGGCCGACGAAAGTCGGTGAGAAAATCCTGATCGTAGTAAGGGTGCGCATGGTGAAGTACGTAGTGCGGAGGACTGAGTGCTAGTTTTCCAGAACAAGTACATTGGGCGATAGCCTTGTTCCAAGGAGTTCCCTCTGGCTAGAAAGCGCTGGCTAAAACTGTTTATATCACATATCTTAGTAGGTTAGATGGCGTCCCGAACGCATAGATGCTCTGACCAGGAGGGTCGGATTTGACCTCAAATTTTTTGGAAAGATTTCCTGAGAGTTAAGTAGCTCCCCCAGGGGGTTAAGCTCGCGCCCACCACCCCCGAAACCAATGGGGCGCTGTGAGAGGAGCTAACCAGTGTTAGAACAATATCTCAGATGCTACATAAATTACACAAGATAACTTGTGCGCGACTCTTACCATTTGCCGAAGATGGGTGGTATAACAACTCTGTACACGAGGCAGTACTGGTTTACTCCATTTAAAGTGGCTTCGGACGACAAGAGTTTCGTCCATACCTGAACTTCCTCGTGAAAAAACCTAACATCCAGTCGTTGGATGAATGGATAACTCAACCTTCAACCTTAACTGGCCATAACACGCAAAGCATTAATGAGGCCCATCAAGCTCATAAGAAATTTGCCGGACAAAAGAAAAGATCCCGCTCCAGAAAGAATATAAGTGGGTGACAAGGTTTTCCTTGTCCAACAGGGATACCTGCAGACCACGTCAAAAGTGAAAGAAACTTTGGTCCCTAAGTACGTTGGTCCATTCACAAATTGGAACGGAATTATAAATCCCGTAACAGTCCAGGCTAACCCCTTACCCAAAACTCTTCGGACGAATTCATACCGGTATTCCATTGGTAGTTTTGCGTAAAACCTGAACAACTTCTGACTTAAGACCCATCCCAGGCTGGACCTCCCATACATACTGATGAAGACGAACGGGCATTTTGGAATAGTTAGAAAGGAAAGTTCTGAACTCGTCGGCAAAGTGGAGAGGCGACGTCCAGGTATCTTATAGCCTGGAAACATTTCCCTTGCTTCACAGAGGCCGAATGGGTTAATGAAACGAACGTCAAAGCCCCTAAGTGTTTAAAGCATTCGTTCCAATAATCCTGATAAAACCTTAGGATTAATGTTGTTTTGTAATTGTGTGAAGTGATTAATATTGTCTTAGTATTGTTCTCTCATCTCTTCTGAGGACTGACGATGTTTCCTTTGGTTCTAGGAGGATGAATGCAGCCTTCAAGGATCTTCTTGCTATTGCTTTGCATCTTTTCGACTGCCAATACGTAACGGGAGGGGCGGAAGAGGGGAGATAGAATAAGTTGGGGGAAGAGAGCTGGAGGTATTACCATTCATCGTGGTAATAAATGGAGGGACGGGGAGCGATAAGTCTAGAGTTAAGGTTTTCTATTTCTCGCGTTAGCTTTCTTCTCTGCTGCGCAACTGCAACCCCTTATCAAATATGCCTAAGGGTCAGGACAGAGGCCTCATCATCACCTGAAGAGCCGCACCGATGATCCATATCCACAACTTCTAATTGGAAGGGTCATTGAACCTATTGGGGTTTGGAGAAACAGTTCCATCAGCTGTGGTCGTGAATATGTGAATGCGCGGCCTAATTTCTCAGATTCAGAATTCTTTGGTTGCTACTCACTCTATTTTCAGTAAAAGATATCTTTCTCTAAACTAGAAGAGGTGCAAGTATTTCTTTCCTGTGATTTTGAATGGAGCTTCCGCACGTGAACACCACAGCTCGGAGCAACACGCGCTCAGTTTTTTGCCATGCCAGAACATCACCCGATTCAATTCTGAAATAACTTCAGTCTAATAACAAAAAGACTTCCACAAAAGAATTAATGGAACGCTGTGCATTCATTGTTAAGAAGTGACAGCAAGCTAAATCAAGTGATCTGACATCTGGGTTTTTTTTTTTTTCATAATTTCTGTTCCTGTGGGATTTTATTTGACGCTTCCATCTCAGAGTGAAGCAGAGGGGTGAATTCAGCAGGTTCTGACCGGTTCTGGAGAGCCATAGCGAGAAATTTTGAGTAGTTTGGAAATGGCAATAAACACTCTGACTGGAGATTGTTCAGTATCCTTCCCTGCCACGGCCCAGCAAGTCATGGCCCACAGAACCAGTAGTAAAAAAATTCTGGAACCCCCAATGGAGTGAAATCCACAGTTATATAGCTGGTGCCGTACAGGGTATCAACCATTCTCTCTTCTTCTGGTGTCATGCCCCTGGTGGAGACTGACTTGAAGAAGAGGCAGAACAGCCCACAGGGAGTGCGGGAGTGGTGGCTCCAGGAGGTGTGAGGAGGCTTAGGGAAGGAAGGGCAGTGGCCGGGCTGAGCAATCAGGAGGATGATCCAGGCCCATCCCCTATCATGCCTAGGTCATGCAGGGTAGGACAGGTATCAGGGAGAGAAGTGAGGTCTACTCAGAAGGAGGGTATTAACCAGTGATCCTTTCCTCGTGGCGCAGCGGAGGCTATGAATAAGCTTTGTAACTGCACAGCCAGGAATGTGCTGGAGTCTAGTTTAAGTAGTTTACTTATGAAAGATGGTTTCTCTTGCTGGTTTTCTTCCGCATGGACTCTCCTCGGTTTAATCTTCCTAGAATGTATGTTAATTATCTTGGCTTTTGCTTCAGAACTCTCGTCAAATGTGGTTTTTTTGTTTTCTTTTTGCCTCATTATTTACTTTTGTGACTTTAAACTGTGCCTAATAAAACAATGAAGTTAAGTTGAAGGCACTCCCGGACTGTAATGTATGTTTTGGGTTTTGAGTTATTTTGAGAGACTATGGGTCATCACACTCTACTGCCTGCATCTGGACTGTGTTACTGCAGAGAATTAATAGAATAGAATAGAATAGAATAGAATAGAATAGAAGAGTTGGAAGGGGCCTTGGAGGTCTTCTAATCTAACTATCTATTCAGGCAGGAAACCCTGTACCATTTCAGAGAAATGTTTGTCCAATCTCTTCTTAAAATCTTCCAGTCTTGGAGCAACTACAACTTCTGGACATAAGTTGTTCCACTGATTAATTGTTCTGAGCCTCAGAACATTTCTCCTTAGTTCTATGTTGCTTCTATCCTGGATTAGTTTCCACCCATTTCTTCTTATCCTGCCTTCAGATGCTTTGGAGAATAGCTGGACCCCCTCCTCTTTGTGGCAAACCCTGTGATATCGGAACCCTGCTATCATGTCACCCCAGTACTTCTTTTCATCAAACTAGTTCTACTTGGGATGGCCATTCAAAAGCTGCATTTGATCCAGAATTTTTGAGTGTTCATAATTAGTTAGGTGCCATCATGTTGGGCCTGAGGCCTGGTGTTTGTATGATTAAATATGTTTCCATTCTGACTTCTTCCTGGTGATAAATTGAAGCTCTTATAAAGACAAGGAGAGAAGGAATCCAGAACTAAGGAAAAATTTCCCAACAGAACAATTAATCTTAGAACAATTAATCTTCAGAAGTTGTGGGTGCTTCATCACTGGAAGTTTTTAAGAAGAGACTGGACAGTCACTTGTCTGAAATTGTATAGAGTCTCCTGCTTAAACACGGGGTTGGACGAGAAGACCTTCAAGGTCCCTTCCAGTTCGATTCTGATTGATTCATTAATTAGTAAATGATTTGCCTCCAGAAATTGTGGCTGCTCCATCACTGGACAACCGTTTGTCCGGAGTGGTACAGCGTTTCCTGCTTCAGCAGGGGGTTGGACTAGAACAGGGGTCACCAACTGGTGGGCCCAGGATGTGTGAGGGATGTGTGTGTGTGTGTGTGTGTGTGTGTGTTTGAGAGAGAGAGAGAGAGAGAAAGAGAGAGAGAGAGAGAGAGAGATATTGANGGTTACATCGGATATCTCTCTCTCTCTCTCTCTCTCCCTCCCTCCCTCCCTCCCTCCCTCCCACCAACGTCAGCAAGCCACCGTCAGTCAAAATTCACATTAGTGGTCCTCAGGATCTGAAATTATGAGTTCGGTGGTCCCTGAGGTCCAAAAGGTTGGCAACCTCTGGACTAGAAGACTCCCAAGGTCCCTTCCAATTCTGTTATTTTTTGACATCCAAAGATCTCTTTGATCATGTTTGTTCATCTTATTCACTCTCTTCTCCTTTCAAACTGAAGACTTGCTGTTTAGGAATTAGTGACATTTTTTTTTGAATATATTATCTGCAGTCACTGTTGGTTCTTGCTTTGGGCTAATTTAATTGATATTCAGTGTCCTGTGATGCTTATATCCTAAAGAGTGGAAAATAGCTAATAAGACGATAGGTAGTAAGAAAAAACAAAGCAGAGACATCACCTTGCTGACAAAGATCTGTAGGAAGCAGCAGGTGAAGCTAGGCAGAATCACATCTGATGCCTGTACAATTAGCACAGCCCCCGCCCAAGGTTGTGTGCTTTCCCCTTTCTCTTCTCCCTATATACCAATGACTGCATCTCAAATGATCCATCTGTTAAAATACTGAAATTTGCAGATGATATAACAGTGATTGGTCTCATTCGAGACAACAAATCTGCATATAGACGGGAGGTTGTACAACTTGCCTCGTGGTGTAACCGGAACAATCTGGAACTGAACACACTCAAAACTGTAGAAATGGTGGTTAGACTTTAGGAGAAACCCTCCCATACTACCACCTCTTTCAATACTAGACAATACACTATCAACAGTAGAGACCTTCAAATTTCTAGGTTCTACTATATCACAAGACTTAAAATGAACACCTAACACCAAAAAACGTCATCAAAAAAGCACAACAAGGAATGTTCTTTCTGCACCAACTCAGGAAGCTCGGACTGCCCAAGGAGCTGCTGATCCAGTTTTATACAGGAATTTTTGAGTCTGCATCTGCCCTCTATAACTGTCTGGTTTGGTTCTGCAACCCAACAGGACAGATACAGACTTCAGAGGATAATTAGGACTGCAGAAAAAAAAATTCCTAACAACCTTCAATTGAGGATCTGTATACCGCATAAGTCAAAAAGAGAGCTGTGAAAATATTTACAGACCCCTCACATCCCAGAGATAAACTGTTTCAACTCCTTCCTTTACAACGTTACAAAGTACTATGCACCACAACAAGTAGACACAAGAACAGTTTTTTCCCTGAATGCCATCACTCTGCTAAACAAAATAATTCCTTCAACATTGTCCAACTATTTCAAAGTTTGCACTACTATTACTGTCATCTTCTCATTACTCCTTGTCACCATCCCCTCCCACTTGTGACTGTATGACTGTAACTCTGTCGCTTGTATCCTTACTATTCATATTGACTGTTCCTCATATGATTTGATTGCTTATTTTACCCTATGACTATGATTGAGTGATTCTTGACAATGTATCTTTTCTTTTATGTACACTGAGAGCATTTGCACCAAGACAATTCCTTGTCACACTTGGCCAATAAAGAATTCTATTCTATTCTTATTCTATTCTATTCTATTCTATTCTATTCTATTCTATTCTATTCTATTCTATTCTATTCTATTCTTCTATTCTATTATCAACACTATGGTTTTCCCAGTAGTAACACATGGTTGTGAGAGTTGGAGTGTAAGGAAAGTTGAGCGCTGAAGAATTGAGGCTTTCGAATTCTGGTGTTGGACAAGACTCTTGAGAGTTCCTTGGAATGCAAGGAGAATCCAGTCAGTCAATCCTAAAGGAAACCAGCCCTGACTGTCCTTTGGAGGGACAGATCCTGAAGCTGAAGCTCAAAGGCTTCTAATGAGAAGCTAATGAGAAGAGAGGACTCCTTGGAGAAGGGCCTGATGTTGGGAAAGACATAAGGCCAAAGGAGAAAGGAAGGACAGAGGATGAGATGATTAGATAGCGTCATTTGTGCAATAACATGAATTTGAGCAAACTCTGGAAGACAATGGAGGATGGGGGACTGGCATACTGTGGTTCATGGGATAACAAAGAGTCGGACACAACTTCATGACTGAATGACAAGAAAGATGATATAGACAGACAGACAGATAGATAATAGATAGATCAATAGATTAACAGGATTAACAGATTAACAGAGTTGGAAGGGACCTAGTATATCATCTAGTCTAACCCAAGCAGGAGACCTTACACCATTTCTGACAAATGGCAGTCCAATCTCTTCTTGAATGTCTCGTGATGAAACAACTTCCCACAACTTCAGAAGGCAAGCTGTTCTACTGGTTGATTGTTCTCACTGTCAGGAAATTTCTCCTTATTTCCAGGTGATGGATAGATAGATAGATAGATGGATACTTCTCAAATCCTGGATCCATGCAGAGTTCCTAAATATTCTTAGTAAAAATGTCAAGCCTGAAATTGATATATATATCTTTTCTTTCTTTCTCTTTGCTGGCCATGGGGGGAAGGGTTTTGGCTTGCCACATTCCTGAGGTGGGAGGAGTGGAAATAGAGAGAGTTCTTTAGGCTAGGTGGTTCTTCTTCCCGTGGGAACAAAAGCTGACCCTGCTGAGACCTGGAGGTGGAGACTGATGATGATTGATTTACTTCTATTGGGGAATGTAACTCTTGGGGGTGTTTCTAATTTCCAATATTATGTGGTGCAATTCCGGGTTGTGGAATTATAACAGACTTTGCCAATTTGATGCTTTCCTAAATAAAAGAAATTGTTTTGGAAGATGGACTTTGCTCTTTTCTTTTTAAATGGATTTCATCACTTGGAAACCTGACAAAAAGTTGTTTCAACGGTTCAGTTCTTTTGTTCTCCTTCGAAAGGTGCTTAATTGCCCACTTGATATTGAACAAATACCACCAGATGAAGAGATAATTAAGAAAATATTGGACTGTGGACCCCCAGTTTTCTTAATGTCTTGTTTCCCCTTGGCAGCTGCATTGCATGGAAGGTGTTTAATATGTAGTTGGATCTCCCTCTGAGGTTTCCGCAAGTGTTTAGAAATGCACTGTACTCATTTTTAATTTATTAGTCCAGGTTACCAAATTGCTGTCCCTCTGAGCAATCGTTTCGCAGGGAATGCGATATAATAATTCATAGCCTTGACAAGAACAAAATGGCCACCAAGGAGCCACAATTTCAAACACAATTGTAACATGGCAGCTGTGTTCCTATAAATCACATCCCCAAAGAGATGCTGTCAGGTGGTTCATTGGATGAAGTACAACCATCTCATTCTTCTTAAAGCAGGGGTAGATTTAGTGTCTCCAAAATTTACCAATCTTTGCTTCCATCCAGGAGAACCAAAAGTGCTTTCAGTTAGAAAGGGGCCACGGTACATGAATTGGTCTCTCGAAGAATCTTTTCTGCTTCTTCCATCTCACAGAAGGTAATAAAAGATAATGGAAAATGTTTAGAGCGGATGCATAACATTTAATCTGATGTGTACAAGAGGAAGTAATGTTTTTTTCTCTCTCTCTCTCCATCTGATTTTTCTGTCACTGGAAAAGCGATGCTGGAATTTCAGATTTGATTGCTACATGGAGAAATGCAGAAATGCACTCCAACTCTCAAAATTGTGATGAGAAGGAGGAGGAAAGGAAGATATCGGGATGAGGAGGAGGAGGAAAGAAGGAAGAAGAAGCAGAAGAAGGGGGGAGGAGGGGAGAAATCAGAGGAGAAATCAGAGGTGGAGGAGAGAAGGAAGAAGGGGAAGGAGAATAAGAATAAGGAGGAGGAAGCAGAGGAGGAGAAGGAGGGAAGAAGGAGGGGGACAATGATAAGAATAAGAACAAGGATGAAGAAGAAGAATAAGGAGGAGGAGGAGAAGACCACCCCTTGGTGATGAGGTCAAATGGTCATATGCCAATTAAACAATTAAAATAACATGTAATCCTTTGGCGCACAAGCCTCAAAGCTTATACTTAAAGAGGAATATCTGTCATGGACATAGACAGTCAGATAGACAGATTTGCACACACAAACAGAGAGAGGGAGGGAGGGAGCAACCAGGATATGATTAAGATTTAAGATGTCTGGCTATATAAAAAAAACCCACTGAAGATGCTGGATTTGGGGATAAAGGAACAGAAGGGAGAATTTGGGGTGCAGGTTGGTGCATTGAGATGGAACGATTTGGGCTGCAATGTGGAATGTCCTCCTGCTACCTTCTCTTAGAAACCTCTTTCTCTCCGAATACCAGCTTTGCTCCAGGCTCAAGCCTTTCTCATTAATTAAAGATTATACAGAAATAGTAGTAGCTCTAATCATTTAACTCAAAAGGAACAAAGAAATAAAGCTACTTGAGAGATTCTTTATAAGCCCTAATGCAACTTAGCAAAAAGGGCCTTGTTGATTCCCATTAGAATTATTTCTTATATTCCAGTAAAACAGCAGCCTTTTGATACGGTAGTTAAAGGAAGTACAAACTCTAATAAACATGGTACTCAATCTTTGGAACAGGGTTGAATCAAGGACAATCATCCTGTTTCTTCCCAAGAAGGAGTTTTACCTTTATACTCTTACAGAACAGAATAACAGAGCTGGAAGGGACCTCGTAGGTCATCTCGTCCAACCCCCTGCCCCAGGAGGAGTCCCTGCACCATTCTGACAGAGGGCAGCCCAGTCTCTTCTTGAAAGCCTCCAGGGATGAAGCTCCCACAACCTCTGAAGGCAACTTCTGTTCCATCAGTGGATTGTCCTCCCTGTCAGGAAATTTCTCCTTATTCCTAGGTTGAATCTAGGTTGAATAGTTCAGTTTCCATCCATTGTTCCTTGTCTGGCTGGAGATATTGAGTATTGAGATTATCAATGATAGCTATGTTCCCCCCCACCAAGATTCTGTGACCATCTCTGTATGACAGCTCACCACAGCCAACTCAACCTGGGACAAAAGTTACACCAATATCGAAGAAATATTGGAACAGAGTCGTTAAAGAAAGGATGCCAATGGACAGACAAAAGGAATTGTGAATGACTAACATTAAAATATATATTTTAAATTATTTTAAATAATTATAATTGTTGAATTGTTGTGAATTGTGAATTGTTGAATTGTCCTGGGGCGAGTTGGCCGTGGTGATTTGCTTTCCAGTGAGCTGGCTGCAGGGAGTTGTCTGATTCCGCTCTGTAGGATGAGGACTCAAATTTTCCTGATACTAAGACTCAACCCTGTTTGTTTGTTTGTTTATTAATATATATTTGTCATCTAGCTCGCCTTGGAGACTTGACTCTAGGGAGCTTAGGATAACAGAAGGGAAGAAATGAAAAATAAAAGTAAGATCAAAGAACAATAAAATAAACAGTGAGAAATATGATTTCTGGGGAATTACCGGGAAAAGAAAGTTGGATGGATAGAGAGCAGAGAACAAGGAGCGAGGGAGGGGAAGTCTGCCATCAGTACAGCAGCCTCCTCCAGTGGCTTCTTTCTTCTTCTGCTGCTTCCTTCCTTCTCCTATTTCACTCTACCTCTTTTAGGGGATGATTGTAATATCCTCTGAGCTCTATCAACTTGGGGGGGGGGGGNTATCCTCTGAGCTCTATCAACTGGGGGGGGGGGGGACTGTTCCAGCCAACAACATTGCTTCATCACTTTTCATTTCATGTAGACAATATTTCTGGACTTTGCCTAGTTGTATTAAAATGTTAATTTGTTTTCAGACAATGGAAAACTAGTGAAAAGAGTATGCTTTTTCTCCAGCCTGTAAATTTTCGATCAAGACCCATGAAATCGGGACGCTTTGATTTTCTGCCACATCATATAAGTAGATCAATTTGGCTTCCTGAAAATTGCCTCCTGGACATGGCACCAATTGGTCAAATAATCAGAAAAAACCAGAGGATGATGTTTGGAAGGAGACCTTAACTGAGATGAACATGATCAAATGCTGTTAAGAATCAGACAGTAACAAGAGAGGGTATCTTCCCCCATTTAGTCCATATTCAATTTGTTTTGGCATTCAGCAAAACACTTGCAGTGAGAGAGAACAACTTCTCCTTCTCCTTCTCATCCTCCTCCTTTTTTCTCCTTTTTCCTTTTCTTCTTCCTCTTCCCCACCCTCCTCCTCCTCTTTCAGAAAACCTAATCAAGGTTAAGAGTAGCCAAGTTAGAACTGACTGCTAATATATACCTAATATATGTGAATTTGCTCAGTCTTGATTAACCAAGCTGGGTAAATACGTCTATGATGCTTTCTATTTTCTCCCAGTTTATAAAAATATATATTATTGCTAAGAATAATCAGTATAATACACTTTGTTACGTGCATTTCCCTTCATTGTTTAAGCACTCTTAATTTTTTTTTTTTCTGAAACAAAAAGGGAAGATTCTTTTATGCCTTCTTAAGTCTAAGTGGTACTGTTTTGTTACCTAACTATCCTCCTTTGGAACATTATTTTTCAATTGCACAAAATATTACAGATTTGGCCTTTCTAACTCTACTCTTAAGTGAACTTCAACAGGTTTTGAAAAGCCTAGGAATGAAGAGAAGGTGTTTTTGTATCCTGATTTCTTAAAGCTCTCTTTTTTCTTAGTCAATTGCCATATATGTAAGACACGTCGACTAAGGAAATCTTCTCAATGGATGGCAGTAAAACTATAATATAAATTTATTGAGGCACAGATACAGCAGAGTTGAATCAGAGGAAAAGGGGTGCATTTATCTTAACTTGGGTAAGTTTGAAGAGATCTAGAAAAGACCAGATTTCATGAAGGGATCAATTTCTTTTTTTACTTAGATGCTATAGCTAAAGGCGAAGTCCCACTGGCCGACGGCCGCAAAACGTATGCATAAAGGACACAGCGGACAAGCAAAATTTCGGGGGTGGCTCCATCCGTTGTCATCCGCTCCAAAAAGTGGTGAAAATTTGCATAAACAGAATGGAAAAGAACGGAAAAGAACGGACGTGGGTAGTATGTAGCGGGGATGTTAAACGGATGTTCATAGGAAGCCTAGCGGATGTATATCGGATGCAAACCGTTCACTGCGCATCCTTTCTATTTCCTTGCTACTAATGCTATGTAGACGTTCCGTGTACCTTTTGTTTCCTCCCTCTTCCCGTTTTCAGCTGCAGCGGATGTGAGTTGAGGGGATGCCCAGAGGATGCAGAGAGGATACAGAGGACGTTTAACGGATGATAAACGGACATAGAACGTTTGTTGCTCGGATGTCACGGATTTACATCGTAGACAGCGGAATGTTCATCCGTTCACAAAGTTTTGTGCAGCTCAAAACTTCTTGCATGGATGAAATCGCAGTGGACGGATGCTCGACGGATAGAGCATATGAAACATGTATGCAATGAGTACACAACGGATGCATAGCGTTTTCCAACGGATGGCAAGCTTTTTTTAACGTTTTACATCCTCTTTGCATCCGTTAGTGCAGTGGGACAGGAGCTTTTTGGACAACAAACTCTAAAGATATCTTGTACATTTTTATTTCATGTGGTTGCAATATCTTTTTACTGTCCCTTTTAAAGCTTATTTTGCAGGGAAAATAATAATTTTGGGGATGGATGTACTCTTAGGATACTAAACTCCTGCTATTTTGAAGGGTCCTTTGCTTGTTTTCTTGCAGACGTTTCATTACACTAAATAGTTAACGTTGCCAGTGCCAGTCCTCTTGCTACTTTGCCTGTTGTAATCTTCTTCAATTCAGCCTGGTCTAATCTGACACAAGATAGTCCTTGACTTACAATGGCACATTTAGTGACTGTTCAAAATGACAATAGCCCTGAAAAAAGTGACTTTGGGCTGTTTTCCACCCTGATGGCAGCATCCCTGTGTTTACGTGATCCAAATCCAGATGCTTGGCAACCAACTCATATTTATGATGGTCACCATGTGCTGGGGTCACGTGATCCCCTTTTGCAACCATCTGATAGGCAAAGTCCATGGGGAAGTCAGATTCACTTAACAACCATGTTACTAATGTACAAACTGCACTGATTTGATTAACAACGGTGATGAAAAAGGTCGTAAAATGGAGAAAGATTTACTTAATGACCATCTTGCTTAGTGACAGGAGTTTTGGGCTCATTTGAGGATGTAGGCTGGGGATAATCTGCAGTTCCTTCAATCTCTGGGTGTGATTTCTCTCTTCCTTAGAGACCAGCTTTGAGGGCCTTAAACAATTGTGTTAACTCTAGTTATGATTCAGTTAGAACACTACTGGAAAGGACCTTGGAGGTCTTCTAGTCCAACCCCCTGCTCAAGCAGGAGGCCCCATACCAGTGATGGCAAACCTTTTGGGCCTCGAGTGCCCAAGGTGTGTGGGGTGTGAGCGCATACCCAAAATGCAAGGCTCCCCCCAACATTTGCCCCATCCCCTGGTCATGCGTGGCAGAGACCTGAAGGCTAGCTGGCTGGTGGGAGGCGTGTACCCATGAGGGGTGGAGCTGAGCTGGGGCAACGGCACGCGTGCCATAAGTTCGCCACCATGGCCCTCTCCCATTCCAGACAAATGGCTGCTCAGTCTCTTCTTGAAAACCTCCAGGGATGAGGGAGCCCCCACCATTTCTGGAAGCAACTCCTGTTCTCATTGGTTAATTACCTCTCCCTGTGGGGAAGTTTCTCCTCAGTTGCAGGTTGCTTCACTCCTGGATTAGTTTCCACCCATTGTTTCTATTCTCCTGCCTTCAGGTCCTTGAAGAATAGATTGTTGACTTCTTGTTCTTCTTTGAGGCAGCCCTTCAAATACTGGAATATTTCATTTTAATTTTATTTTATTTCTTTATTTGTCAAGCATGTATTAGATAACAGATATAAGTATAACACTTACACTTTTAATAGAATACTATATAATAATATTATAATACTTATAAAATATTGCTGTCATGTCACCCCTAGTCCTTCCTTTTTGTAGATTAGCCAAACCCAGTTCCTGCAACTGTTCTTCATATAGAATAGAGTATAATAGAGCTGGAAGGGACCTTGGAGATCTTCTAGTCCAGCCCGCTGCTCAAACACGAGAACCTATGCCATTTCAGACAAGTGACGGTCCAGACTCTCCTTAAAAGCCGCCAGGCATGGAGCACCCAGGATTTCTGAAGGCAATTTCTCTTCCAGTGATTGATTGTGTTCCCTGTTGGGAAGTTTCTCCTTAATTCCAGGTTGCTTCTCTCCTTGGTTAATTTCCATCCCTTGTTTCTCGTCCTGCCCTCTGGTGCTTTGAAGAATAATTTGACTTCCTCCTTTTTGTGGTAGCCCCTCAAATACTGGAATACTGCTGTTATGTCATCCCTAATTCTTCTTTTTTCTAGACTACACTAGCCATATCCAAATCCTGCAACTGTTCTCTGGGCCTTTATTCATCCTGATTGCTCTTCTCTGCACATTCTAAGTCATTCTAAGTCATGATGATTCTAAGTTGTTCTGTTCGGAAATAAGGTGCGCGAGACCGGGTTCTAACAAACAGCTCTTTATTCAAACAGTGAAGTAATTGGTANCGTGCTTCAGTCTTGCTCTTCTAGGACGATCCCACCTTTGTCGCCAATGTTCTGTTCGGAAATAAGGTGCGCGAGACCGGGTTCTAACAAACAGCTCTTTATTCAAACAGTGAAGTAATTGGTAACAGAACATTGGCTCAAGCCGCTGCAGCCCTTCTTATAGTGGCTTGCTCGCAGCTTATGGCCAATGACAGTTGCTTGAGTGCAATATGGATTGACATGGATGGTAGAGGAACTTAATAGATTGAACATACTGTAGATTACTGCTAATTTCACTGGTGTAAAAGCAATTATGTTATCTTGCAGACCATGGAAAATCTGTGCAGTGGAAGCTTGGTGCAGATGGTGATATCTGGGTATGGGTAATGGGAGAACACATGCTGGATAAACCATATGATCTTCTGGGTAGTGAGATTCTTGCTGAAAGAGTGAAGCAACAGTCACTTCAGCAAATAGAGACAATAAGGTTAGTATGGTCTTCCAAAACTGAAAACAAATACACCAAATCTGTCATTAAAAGGAATTTAATTTGTAGTCTTTTTGCTCTGGTATCCTGTCTAATATCTCTATTTAACAGTTCCAACAATAGAATAAAGGAGATAAAGGATGTCCCTGTTTTGTTCCCTTCTGGATTTCAACTGATTTTATAAAATCTCCATTCATCATGATTCAAGCTTTCTGGAGTGTATAGATAGACTTCAGAATCTGTATAAAGCTCAGTCCAAATTCCATTTTTTCTACTACTTTAAATATAAAAGTCCATTTCAAATTGTCCAAAACTTCTTCTGCATCCCCAAAAAATTAATGCAAACTGTTTGTTGTTATATTGTCATAAATATTCAATCATATTCAAAATTATTCTTACATTATCTTTTAATTATCTTTTAGGTAAGAAGCTATACTGGTCTTTATGTATATAATCCTGTATAACTTTTAAAAATATTTCAGCTAAAATAGATGTAGTCATTATTAAGGAGATTGCCCTGTAGTTAAATCCAGTCCATCTTTGGGTATTAAAGAAATGTAGGCAGAAATAAATGATCTTCAAAAAATTTATAGAATCCGCTCAGTAAGCCATCTGTTCTGAGAGCTTTGCCTGTTTTAGCTCTTTTAATGGCTTCTATTATTTCAAAAGTTGTTATTGGACTGTTCAATTCAAGTCTTTGAATGTTTTTGTTATCTGTGTAAGTCTTATTCCCCTCTTGAAGCTTGGTTATCATCGTCTTTTCTGTCTTAGTTTGTTTGCCAACTATCTCTCTAGTTTATTTGCATATTCAAAAAAGTGTTGTTTCATATATTTAAGTTTCTTTTCAATATTTGAAACAATTAACAAAGAAATTTGTTGCTGCAATATTTTTAGTTGATTAAATATGTTATAATCTTCTGGTTAGCTCTGGAGTTCCTTCACCTTTAATTTAATTTCTTGTAACACTTTTTGGATTTTTTTCTTCCATTTTCCTCTTAATTACTTTATTGTACTATATACAATATCCTGTCACAGCCTTATAAGCATCCCATTTTGTTGTCAAATTTGTTATCTTACCTAAATTATTATTAAAATGGTTTTCAAGTACCTGTTTACATTCTTTAACAATTTGTGGTCTCATTTAATCTCCATTTAAGAGGACCAAATTTAAAATGTAAAATCACATCTTATGAATTATGGTCGGAAAAAGTTTTTAGAAGAATAAAAGCTTTAGTTGTTTTGTAAATCCAAATCATATCAATTCTAGAAAAGGATTTCTCTGAAAAAAGGCAAAGTCTTTTTTAGGTCATTTTTATATTTCCAAACATCGATTAAACCTAAAGTATCAGCCAGCCTGAAGAAAGTTTGGGACAATTTCCCTTGTGTTTGTTTAATTCCTTTACCAGCTGATCTGTCCAATTGTGGGGTTACTACCACATTATAGTCTCCAATTACACACCGATACTGAAAAGAATAGGAGAGTAAATGTTCAGACAGATATTTAATGCACACATACACACACACACAATATATATATAATACAATATCATAGGATGCTTTTAATTTTTCTTCTATAGAAAGTGGTAAAGATAGTGGAAGGAACAGTGGTGGGATTCAAATAATTTAACAACTGGTTTTCTGCTGTAATTACCAGCTGGGTAGGAATGGCTGGCTGATGATGTGACTGGGTGGATGTGGCTACTTGACGTCACTCCCGTCAAGGGACACTTTGCCTCATCTGGCCTTTTGTGATCGTGGGGATGCTGCAACGGTCCTAAGTGTGAAAAATGGTCATATGTTCCTTTTTACAGTGCCATTGTAACTTTGAATGGTCACTACATGAACTGTTGTAAGTCAAGGATTACCTGTACAAAAATACAAAAAGCTTATACAAAAATACAAAAAGCTTATTTGTTGCAAAAAGCTGTCCTAAATATTAATCATTACATTAGAAATGGAGGTATACACACTGAAGATCAATGTTAGTCACAGTAATCATGGAAACCTAAGCCAATCTGTCTGAATACCTTCTTTTTTATCAGCAATACTTACAAGCCAGAATTACAAATCAGGCAGGGTGCCAGAGCACCTTGAGGATTTAAAATAGTTAAAATGCAATGATAACTATCTTTGCTCTTACTCATGAAGTGAAACCCTTTAGCATTTAAGCTCTTCAGAAAGTGGGTGGACACACTTGGGCTACAAAATGCCAGGCTAAAGAGACAAATTAACAAAGTATATAGGGACCCAGGTTCAAGTCTCTGCCCTCCCATGCTTGTGGATCACAATAAAATTAGTACATGCCATAGACATCTAAATAAACTTCAAGTCATGTTACTAAGCATGTTACTAAGCCCTATTATCATGAGAGAAAACTAAAATTAATTGAAGGATCCACACACCTACCTCCTTTTTTTTACCTTACTATCAGTGAGTAATCTTGTGCCTTGGCCACTCTGAAACAATGAAAGAGACTCCTGTCCCAAAGGTGCTATTTTCAAGATGCAACTGGACTTTCTGGAGACCAAGTTGCCTCTTGTAGAAAGTTAGCAACCTCCTCCCAGAAGAATGAAATATTAAAAAGGCAGAAAATTATATTTCCCTAAATGAGAAATAGAGAAACATGCTCTTAAAAGGCAGGAAAGACTCAATCTTCTTAATAGTCCCAAAGAAACTGAGGAGGTTACCTTTTAAAAATGCAAGATTTGGTAATGCTATTCAAAACAGGATTAAAAACCCCAAGGAAAGCAGCATCTAGGATTAATTAACATTTGTTAAACAAGATTAAATCCCTCAGTTCATTGCTGGCCTTTGTGAAACAAACTAATTAAAATCAAAAAACAAAATAACAAACAAGACTTTAAAGTACAACACTGCTTAGAACAAACTTTATAAAAAATCCATGTACTCATCAAACCAATTGGTCATTCCCCAGGACCTCAAACCATGTGGTCCTGTTCACCAATAAACCATCTATCCAATCACCCTCCATGTTTCCAGTGTTTTTCTCCCCACTTGGAACTGAACCAATGGATATTTCTTCCAACACTCTGAAAAGCACCTTTTGGACAACCATGACCTGAATGACTAAACAATCCCAAGACAAGATATTCCTGTGCTCAGTGAACTTACAAAGCACCCTTTCACACCCAGGAGAAGCAATCCTTAAATCCGTTTGCACCAATAAAATACCAACTAGTCTCATTCACCTCACAAGATATCCTAAGGAAACCATTCAAATTTAAGGAAAGTTCACATGCCCCCAGAAGACAGTAAATAAATCAGATAGTATCCAGGTTGCATCCTGCCTCCTGGACGTACCCGAAGCAGTGTAAAAAGCCTTTAAAAAATAAAGTATCAGCAAAAAAAAAAAACACCTCCAGAGAAGCAGCTCCTGCTGGTCTTAAAGGGCCTGTCACATAGGCCGATGATGCAAAAAGTAATTAAAAAGGACACAGCGGACAAGAAAATTTTCCATCCATTGTTATCCGCTCTCAAAAGTGGCTCCAAATTTGCATAAACAGAGCGGACAACAGCGGAAAGGAACGGACGGGGGGAGGATGTAGCCAGGATGTAAAGCGGATGCTCCACAGAAGCCTAGCAGATGGAAGCGGATAGCACATCCGCAGGGCTTCCGCGGGAGCAAATGAAGCGGATGCGCAGCGGAAGGAATGGAGCCGAGCGGATGCCGAGCGGATGACGCGGATGCATCACAGAAGCCTAGCGGATGCCTAGCAGATGCCTAGTGGATGCAAAGTGTTCACTGCGCATGCAGGAAGGATGCATTGCATCAGCCCCGTGGATATAAAAGGATGCAGCTCGCAAGCAGGTCACCATTCAGAGGAAAGACCTGCTGCCAGACACATCTCCCAGCCAACAACCATGGGGAAGAAGAGGAAGCCTGTGCCATCTGCGGTCAGCCGTGGCAAGAAGGACAGGGCCACCATCCCACCCCCTGGCCCTGACTCTGCTTCTGCTGGGGGCTTCTGCTGCTCGGCTGACTCTGCTGGTGCTGGGCTTCTGCTGGCACTGCTCCTGGTGCTGGTGCTTTCTGCTGGTACTTACTCTGCTGGCGCTCCTGCTGCGCTGGTGCTTCTGCTGGTGCTTACTCTGCTGGTGCGCTCCCTGGTCCTGCTGGTGCTGCTGCGTCTGCTGGTGTTTCTGGTCCTGCTGGTGTTTCTGGTCCTGCTGGTGCTGCTGGTGCTTACTCTGCTGCTGCTGATCCTGGTGCTGCTGGTGCTGCTGGTGCTGTTTTGCTGCTACTGTTGTTGTTGCTGCTGCTGCTGCTGGTGTGGTGGATTAGCCCTTAGAACCACGAAGCCCCTCTGATGAGGGCCCAGATGGCCCTGCAGAGGGAGGAAGAGGCATATGCGAGAACGGGAGAGGAGGCAATACTCCATCGAAGAGGAACATGAGGATGAGGTGCTTGAATGGCTGAGGGAGAACGAGTACCTATGGTGGAAGGGACACAGGCTCTGTCTTGATAGGATGAGGATGAGGTGCTGGAATGGCTGAGGGAGAATGAGTACCTATGGTGGAAGGGACACAGGCTCTATCAAGACACCAAGAGGAAGCAGGTTGCTTGGAGAGAGAAGGCGGAGAGCCTGGGCTACACTTTGGAGGTCCTCCTCGGGTGGTGGAAGCACATGCACACCTGGTACAGGAAGCCAGAGGAAGGAAGAGGCATATGCGTGAACGATAATGGGAGAGGAGGCAATACTCCATTGAAAGGAACATGAGGATGAGGTGCTGGAATGGCTGTTGAGAGAACGAGTATCTTTGGCGGAAGGGACACAGGCTCTATCAAGACACCAAAAGGAAGCAGGCTGCTTGGAGAGAGAAGGCAGAGAGCCTGGATACACTTCAGATGTGCTCCTCGGCTAGTGGAAGCACATGCACACCTGGTATGGGAAGCTGCACATCAAGAAATCTGGCCAGGCCGCGGTCAAGCTCACTGACCGGAGACCTACGTGATGGCCAAGTGCAGCTTCTTGGAGGGTGGGATCCGCCACCGAGGAGCAGCCCCTCTGTCTACACTCTCTCTCAGGCAGCCCACAGAGAGCCAGTCCTCTTTCTGGCAAGAGTCAGCTCCTGTGTCCAGGCAGGTATCTGTGGAGCGTCCCACGATGGAGAACCCCCCAACAGCTGCCTCCCCGTGGCGGAGCACGTGGAGGACCCCTGACGCAGTGGTAGCAAGCAGAGGGCACTTCCACCAGAGACCAAGCCACCCCCACCCCAGCTCCCCCTCCACAGAAAGCAGGCAGAGAGGCAGACTGGAGACACAGAGCCACCCTGTCCTGCTAGAGATCAGGGACACCATCAAAAAGCAGCGAAGATCTCCTCTCTCAGCTGGTACACTTCGACATACCATCCTCTAACAGAAGCCTTCCTCACTACGTCAACCAGACCCTCATGGACATGTCCGAATCACAGTACCAGATGATAAAGGAGAGGATCACCGGTCTTCTGCACAACCCTCCAGGCCCAGCTGAACCTGCTCCGACCCAGTCCAGGTCTGCTCCTCCACCCCAGGTGATGTCACAGCCCTTCCAAGGCTTCCACAGGCCCTCACCTACCAAGGCTACGGCTACACGGAGTTCCAGCAGCACAGGCACCCTTCCCAGTCCAGCCGCAGATTCATCGAACGCCACCGATGCCACCGATGCCACGCACGCCACAGATGCCACCTATGCTCATCTCGTTCAGCTTGCAGACCAGACAGCCCCACTACACTCCTCCTTCCTCCACCCCACAGCCAAGCCCGGCCTCAGAACATCTGTCATCGGTCTTGGACTGACACCCCATGTCATGGAGGAAGGGGCTCTCAACATCACGGGACTTGAGCCAGCTCTCTGAGAGCTTCCTGCACACACCATCCCCTGTTGTCCTCTCAGGGCCAGGCACCCCAATGGCGCCTCAGACCAGCACTCCAGCAGCAGCCACTTCCACAGCACCTGGACCCTTCACCCTGAGACTATGGGCATGCCTCAGAGTGACTGAGAAGAGTGCCAAAGGCTGGGTTGCTACCTGTTGACTTTATCTTTGCTTGGACACTATATTTGGGTCATTTTTTGCTTTTACAGTTTTGTTATTAATAAAGTTTATCTTTGCTTCACACACTTGCTTCATTTATTTTAATAAATAAAGTCTTGATGGAAACATTTTAGAAATGGTTTAACCTTTATGCATGCTTGTGGGATGGGTAATAGCTGTGGGATGGGTTAAGATAGCAGTTGGGATGGGCAGGGATATCTGTGGGACGGGTAAAAGCTGTGGATGGGTTAGGATAACAGTGGGATGGGCAGGGGTACCTGTGGGATGGGTAATAGCTGTGGGATAGATAAACCTCCAGTGCAAGCATAGTGGGACTGTATGGTCACCCTCCCAGGTGCCACACCTATGGTCCTTTATTTATCAATAACAATTTATTCATTTGATCAACACAATTTCAACATAAACACAACTCTTTATTAAATGCCCTGTTCATTGTCGGGCACTCAACATACATGGCACAATCTCATCAGTGTTGAGAGACAGGCTCAAGGAAGCATCCATTAACGCATCTACCATCCTGTCTTGGCCACTCCACTGCTCCAGCTGGGGAGTTGCACTAGTGTTTCAGGAGGTTGCGCTGCTTCTCCCTTCATGTGAGGCTCTGTTGGGCCTTGCACATCCTCAGTGTTATCAGGTTTCGCCCTTGCCTCCATTCCCAGGCTCCATGTCCCCATTGCCTTGTTTGGAGGTCCATGAGCCTGTTCTGCAACACTGGGTAGCGGGTATGCAGGGATGCAGCAAACTTCCACGATCCTCCTCATGGTCTCTGGGTGATGCTGCATGGTGGTGAGAAGTACTGGAACCTGTTTGGCCAGGATGCCAAAGGCGTTTCTCACCACCCGCCTTGCCCTGGACAGCCTGTAGTTGAAGATCCTCTCTTCACGGGTGAGGCATCCGGGAAGTGTAGGGCTTCCATGAGATAGGTTCTGAGGGAGAAGGCGTCATCCCCCACGATGAAGTAGGGCACATCTTGTGTGTCGTTGGGGCAGGGGATCTGGATCTGGAAAACCCATGATGAGGTTGCATTCCAGCCCCTCCTTGAGGTGACTGGCATTGTATACCTGGGCATCTGAAGCTGACCCGCTGCCTGAAGCATCGATGTACATGAAACTTGTAGTCAGCATCGACCATGGGCGAAGAGGGATGATGGCTGAAGAAGCCCTTGTAGTTGTGATAAGTGACCCTGATTTAACTGGAGGCTTTGCAGGCCACGTGCTTCCCATCTATGGCTCCAACGGTGTGGGGGAAGTTCCATTTCTGATACCACTGCTCTGCAACTTTCTTCCAGCCTTCTTCACGTGGAGGGGCACTGGAGGAGCTCCTCCAGGTATTCTTGATGATGGGCTGCACCACTTCTCTGACCACAATGCTGATGGTGTTGTGTGGCACCCTCCAGCATACTGCTTGCTCCTATATGTGGTCCCGGAGGCCAGGTTGGTGCAGAGTCATGCCACCTTCAGCCCAGGGTCCAGGCTGGTCCGGAAGTTGTTATTTGCCTTGGTGAACTGGGTCTCAGCCACTCCACAACTTCGTCAAACATGGCTGCGCATCCTCATGAAGTTCTGGATTGCAGGAGAGTTCTTCGTTCCTCAGCTCCACCATCAGCTTGTTAACAGTCCGTACTCTGCTCTTTTCTCGCGACCCATCTTCGGACTCAGACACTTCTTGGACGCCTCCTTTTCTCGCGTAGAACAGGTGAAAGGCTTGTAGAGGGCTTTTTCACTGTTGTAGAACGATGGCGGCTACCAAAAAGAGTTGTGTCGATCCATGGTGGAGATGACTGGATGCTGTGTAAGAGCCAAGAGCCAAGATGAAGGCTGAAGAGGTCTGCACCGCAGGGCTGCTGGACTGAAAGTGAGATCCAGGTGATTTCTCCCCCTTTTTATAGGAAATATAGGTTTTCTGGCTCGGTGTCCTTTGGCATCCTCTAGACATCCTGCAGACATCCTAAATATCCGAATACATCCCCTATACGAACGTTTTTTCCGTTTTAATGCTTTGTATGCGAGCTGCATCCCTTTTCATCCTTTCTACGTTCTATGCTACTAATGCTGCGTGTCCATTCCGCATCCATTTCGCTTCCTCCCTGTGTCCGTTTCCGCTGAGAGGATGCGAGTTGTGCGGATGCACAGCGGATGCCTAGCGGATTATAGCGGACGCGTAACGGATGACTACGGATGTATAACAGATGGTTCCCCGTATGCGTAGCAGATGTATAATGGACGCATTGGATACATTTTCCGCTCAAAAAATTTTGTGCGCGCTCTAAACTTTTTGAGCAAGATGAAATCTCAGTAGACGGATGCTGGACGGACAGAGAGTATAAAAAAACGGAAGCAGTGAGTACAGAACGGATGCATCGCGTAACCAACGGATGGCAAGTGTTTCTCTCTGTTTTACATCCTCTTTCCATCCGTTGGTGCTGTGTGACAGGGGCTTAACATGCTGCTAAGAACTGTTAGCTGTTACAATGTAACAAAGGGAGATGCAGTTTCTGAAAATACTTAAGCAGGGCAATAAAGATAAGGATTAAGCTAAAAACAACACAGAGACACACCAGAATGTTTCCTTTCTGCCTTCCTGACAGGATTAGCCCTGTAAAGTGGGAAAAACAAAAGGCTATTGGAAGGAGATTTCTCCAACAACTGATTGGCTGAACTGCTCAGAAAGTTAACAAATGGTTCTCCAGAACCAGCTGAATACCACCATTGGGAAGGAAGATGTATCTTCTCAAATGCAGAAAATGCAGGTGCTGCTTTGCCCTCTTCATCAGAGTCTCACTGATAGAGTAACCAAGCTAACCTGCTGGACTGCTGCGCAAAGAAACTTGATACTACTAACTACCTCCACACTTGAATTATTAATATACAAAGGTGTGTGGCTCTGCCTGACTTTTCTGACATCAACAATGATCTCTTTTGTTTTTTATTTCATTTAAAACCAGACTTTTTATTATACTAGTTCATCAAACTCTCTACCTCTTCCCAGTAATTGCCCTCCTTATCATCCTGAATAAGGGCCACCACTGTTGTATATCAGCATACTTGACAATATGATTGGTAGCAGGTATGGATCAGGAGGTACTTAGGAAACAGCCCTGATGGGAATCTGTGCTCAAGAACATGGTGTTAAAAAATTAGTTCCAATTCACACATACTGGGGCCTGTTAGTGAGAAAAATCAAGATCCCAGTTACACAAAGAAGTATTGAAGCCTAATGACCAAGTTTTCTACTAAATGCTGAGGAATTATTGTATTGAATGCTGAACTAAAGTCCACAAATAACACTTATACATGAGTATTTCTTTCCTCTAAGTGCTCCAAGATCAGATGAAGAACAGGAAATAGCATATAGGGTAGAATTTTGTAAGTTAAATGAAGTTACTACACAGCAGACTGACAAGAACCTTAAAGAATGTGGAATGAAAGAAGAAAAACAAGAGGGCACCATTCATCCTTAATTTCAACTGTGAAATGTTGAATAGGACAGGAAGAGCAACCCTAAATGTGATTAAATAAAACAGGAGTTCATTATTTAGTGGGCAGGATTGTTGACAGATCCTTGAGGCACGCAGAGGTTCTGTGTTAGAAGTCTCCCATTATTTTTTATAACTGCAATTATGCAGCTGCTAGTGATTGGCATTTTGTTCCAAATGCAGATGCTGGGGAAAAGGACATTCAATCTTTTTCTCCAATATCCAATTCTAAATCTAACTTCATCTAATCTAATTTTCATAGCAAGACCATCAATAGTTTCTATAACAGAAATGCCACTGATTGCAAGGAAGGAGGCAGGAAGCAAGCAAGCAATTTCAGTTATATTCATATGACTCTTTCATATAATCTAAATGTGGGAAAATATTAACAGTGATCTGTGTATCTTGGATAATTTAAAGGCCAGTGTACTTTAGTGCTATGTAATATCCAGATTGAGGTAGAGATATACCTGCCTGTAAAACATTTTTTACATTAACTCCTATTGCAGCTTCCTGTATTTTGCTGCACATGCAGATAAAAAACAAAGTTGTTTGCAAAGCTTCTTTCCTTGAAAAAGTTTTCTTTTTTTATTTTATAGAACAACACCAATGGAAAAAGTTACAGAGAGTTTGGTATCATCTTTTCCACAGTTTCTATCAGAATCTGGATTTGAAATACTGCGAGACAATAACATTTTTGTTCAAAGAGATGTACCAAAGAGAGTGGAAAACACACCAGCTGTTGGAAATCACAGAAATCTAGAATGTATTCAGGTAATTTTGTTTTATGGTACACATATATTAAAATGAAAGTTAGCTGAAAGGGAAAGAATTCGATTGCAAATCCAATGAATGTTGCTTTTATGAGTTACTTAGGGTCCCAATGAGCATTCAAGTGAGCATTCAACTTGCTTGTTTGCTACAGCAGGTTAAACTAAAAAAGCCGATTTTTGCTATAATGCTCAATCTGTGCCTTTTCCCATTACAGGTGACACAGTTGTATCAAAGAGTGCTGCTGCAGTGTAATATTATACATTCAGGAAATAATAGTTTTAATTTATATATAAATGAATGGCATAAAATAGTTTTATTTTCCCTGTATACTTAATTGGGTCAGAGGAGTAAGTCGTCATGCAAAGTCTAAAATTGAAGATAATCAGCCCAGCTAATTGAGTTTAAATCTGTTGGGGGATTAAAGTAATTTCTCTGAAATCATCACTCAGCAGAATTATTTGAATATTAACTGTTTCAACATTTGCAATTAAAATAATATCGAGTGGTCCTGCAAGATTGAGATTATAGGTACAACTTCCCACCTCATGGCAACATTACCCTCATTACTTTTAATTTCCTCCTCTATTCTAGAACCATTTAATATATAAAATTAGATACAATCTTTCTTTCAAATAATTTTTATTAGTTATTTTTACTTGTATTGAACAGTAATTCATTGGAGTTTACAGTAGACATATTACTTTTTAGATAAAATACTCTGGAAATACTCTTGTCAAGAGTAGATTTTCAGTGAAATCACTTACTAGAACTAATGTACTTATATGTTAATGCGTAAAACAAAAGCATATTTGTGAAAGAGGCTGGTTCCTAGGTCACCTGGGCTGGTAGATAGGGGAAAACAGGACCATTTATTCCCTTTACTGATTAAAGAAGGTAATCAAGAACTGGAAGAGGACACTTGAAAAAAGCTCTGAGTTAGTGAGCCATGAATGCAATCTTATAATGGTTATAAGTATAATGGTTTCTCAACAGGGAGTATAAAATAGAGGAATCTCCTGCAAACTTTTTAAGAAAAAGCTTCTTTATGTTAAATGTGTTAGGACTGGGTTTTTGGTTTTTTGTTGTTTTTATTTCCTATCACAAACTATAAAATAAGCTTAATGTACAGTGTGAACCCTGGATCTTAAAGACCACAATAACTCAATACATATATTGAGAAGAATAGTATGTCAACAGCATCTGACTTAGTGCAAAATGTTTCCATGATCCCTTCAGCAGTTAAAAAAAGCTGACAATACCTAGCTAGCCAAAACTTATTTTTAAAAAGCTGACCTGAACTGGGCCTTTTTAGTATCTGGAAGGATCATTTCCAAATAATCCCCAAGGCTGTAGACTCAACTGCAAGGTTGGGGGAAAGAGAGCAACAAGAGTTAAGGGTAACTGAGTACAGGAGAGAATTTTTCTTAGAACTTTAACCTTAGACTTCTACTATTGACCTCACCCCTTTCCTAAGAGGTCTGTAGGGGCGTGCATAAGTGCACCAACATGCCTACCGTCCCTGTCCTATTGGTTCTTTTATTTTTATTTTTCTTATATGTATCCATGTATTCATAACTATGTTTTTATTTATACCTATTATCTTGTAAACAATTGACAAAAATTAATTAATTAAATAAATAAATACCGTGTTTCTCACATTATAAGGCTGGGCCTTATTTTTTTTTGACCCCTGAAAAAACGGCCAGGCCATCTTTTCGGAGGTGACTTAATTCCCCCCCTTGCATCCTCAGGNCCAGTCAGGGCTCCTCCCTGCAACCGGAGCCCTGAGGAGACACTTGGCTTCAGGCGCTCCCATCGCCACCTTCCAAAGGAAGGCGCTCGTTCAAGAGGATCTCTCTCTCTCTCTCTCTCCTTACAAGGTCAACGTCTGCACTGCAGCTGAGGAGGAAGAGGCTGCAGCCGGTTCCTTCTGCTTGCTGAGTGGTGAGGAAGCTGCGGCTTTGCAGACCAAGCGAAGCACTGCTCGCCCGGGCAAGACTTGGGAACGAGGGGCAGGAGGAGGCATGCACACACCTGCAGCTCACTTTCCCGGCTCTGCCCAGCCCGCACGGTTCTGGCACAGCCCTGGCAGGATGAGCGGAGGGTCCGGTAGGGAGGCGCTCGCTGCCTTGGTGAGAGCTCTGCCACTGGGAAGAGGGCCTGCCTGTCAGCTTAGCCTGGGGCGCCCAGCGCAGCTGACAGGCGGGCCCTCCTTCCTGGCAGCAGAGCTCTCACCAAAGCAGTGAGCGCCTCCCCGCCGGACCCTCCGCTCATCCTAAGATCAAGTCTGATTTACCTTTTTGCCATTTATTTCAGAGAGGAGGTGCAATGGTTCAGCAATTAAATATGCTGAGCTTGTCAATTAGAAAGCTGAGCTCAGGTTCGAAACACGAGTGCAATGGAATGAGCTGCTGTCCTTACTCCAGCTCCTGCCCACCTAGCAATTTGAAAGCATGCAAATGCAAGTAGATAAATAGGTACCATTTCAGTGGGAAGGTAACAATGTTCTTTGCCCTTTGGTGTATAACCATGCTGGCTACATATCCATAGAAGTGTCTTTGGACAACATGGGCTCCCTTGGCTAAGAAACAGAAGTGAGTGCTACTCTATAAAGTCACACACAGCTGGAGGGGAGAAATTTTTGCCTTTATTTATTTCAATTTCTTTAAATTTTTAAGCTTATGCTTAAAATTGTCCTTCATTCAGGACTAAAGACAGATTCAAATGGCCTTTTCAAACTTGTCAATAAAAAAGTCTCTAGTAGCTTAGAAGTAGTTAATGAGCTAGTTCGAAAAGTGATCAGAAATGAGGTTTGCAAATTTAACGTTTAGCGTATTAAATGCAATGTTACTTCTTCTCTGGGTGAACATGAATGGTTTGCTTTTGAATACTTAGGTATTAATTTGTTTCTTTTCTTTTTTAAGCTTACCTGCTGCAAAGAATTCAGGGCAGTGTATACTTCTCCATTTCACAAAATTCTGTGAGGAATGAGTTTGAGAGGTAACAATTGGCTGAAAATTATGCAATGAATTGCCAAGTAGGCAGACATTTGAATTAAGCAGGATCTACCAAAGGATTTTACTCTCTTGAGTTTCTGAAGCACCACTGGATTTTTTTTTCCTGAAATTTGATATCTACTGTGTTTATATGCTCTCTGGTCACATGTATTTTAGCGTTAGTACTATTAGCACCAGTTTTCAATAATTATATGCATTTAAAGTCTGCAAATTGCATGCAGGCCTCTACAGCTGTGTTGGATAGAAAGTTGGTTCATGTGGGTAATGTATTTCCAAGTAAAATCTGAGCCCAGTTTTAATTACCCCTTCCTGCTAATTCTAGGTTTCAATATCTTTCTATTTGTGTAACCAATTAGTCATTGTTTTGGTATTCAGTAATTGCAGCTACATCTCCTCAGTGATGTCAATTCCAAAATAAAAACTCTGGGGTTACAGTTGTGAAAGTGTAAAAAATAGACAGGTGGAGGAAGCAAATGGAAAATCTCTTCCTCTACTGACTGCAGTCAAAACAGAAGAGAAGTGGGGGAATATTTCAGAATAGACCAGGTTCTACATCTTTGAGATTACTTCCATCTGTAACTTGATAGCAAACATGCAGGCAGAAAAATATTTGGGTAGGGCAAAGTGTAAATAGAGTTGGAGGAATGGTTGGGCAATTTTTTGCTGAAGTCAATAAACATAGAGCTGTAGAAAATCTTCCACTATAATTCTGTTGCAACGGCTCTTCAGTTCAAAGGTATTTTCAGACAAAAATTTCTGATAAAATGGGTCTATTGAGGAAAATGACTTCACTGAAAAAACACTCATTGAAAAGGATTAGAAAGAATATTGACTCATAAAGCTATCATTGTCTTGTATGTTAATTCTAAAAGTATGGGAAGTAATCAAGATGATGGTGAGTTCTTTCCCTTTTTCCACATATCTACAATAAACTGGAAATAAATACAAGAAGGTTAACATTCCTTTACTCCTATCTCATTGATTGAGGCTCCTATGACTAAACTAAGAGATGTGGAGCAGATATTGGAAGGCTATTGCTCTAATTCAAGCAAATATAATTTTCAGAAGGTAAAGAAACAAAACAAATCTTTATGGGCATATACAATACAAAAAAACTGTTTGTTTCACCTTCAGTAGGCATGCCATTTTCTGAAAGCAATTAAATCCAAGTGCAGTTAAAAAATAACCCATCATGCACTCATTAAATACATTTCCAGATGATCTTGTTAAGGCCCTGTCACACTGGCCGACGGATGCAAAACATTTGTAAAAAGGACACAGCGGACGAGAAAAATGTCCATCCGTGTTATCTGCTCCTCAAAAGTGCCCCAAAATTTGCATAACCAGAGCGGACAACACGGAAAGGAACGGACAGGGGGAGACGTAGGGCGGATGGAAAGCGGATGCTCCACAGAAGCCTAGCGGATGGAGCGGATGAGGTGGATGAGACCTCTGCAAGGCTTCCGGGGGAGCGCAGCAAAGCGGACGCGGAACGGAAAGAGCGGATGCCGAGCGGATGAAGCGGATGCAGAGCGGAAGCCTAGCAGATGCTAGCGGGAAGCCTAGCGGATGCCTAGCGTTCACTGCGCATGCAGGGAGGATGCATTGCGCCAGCCCCGCGGATATAAAGGGAAGCAGCTCACCATTCAGAGGAAAGACCTGCTTCCAGACACAGCTTGCCAGCCTGCCAGCCAGCCAGGCAGCCAGCCAGCAACCCAACAACCATGGGGAAGAAACGGAAACCTCTGCATCTGCTGCCAGCCCTGGCAAGAGGGACAGGGCACCCTCCCCCCCTGGCCCTCACTCTGCTTCTGCTGGGGCTTCTGCAGCCTGGGCTCGCTCTTCTGGGGCTGGTGCTTCTGCTGATGCTGCTTCTGGAGGTGGTGCTCTGCTGATGCTGCTTCTGGAGGTGGTGCTTCTGCTTGGTGCTTACTCTCCTGATGCTGGCTTTCTGGCGGTGGTGCTTCTGCTGGTGCTTACTGTGCTGGCACTGTCCCTGGTGCTGGTGCTTCTGCTGTGTTACTCTGATGGCGTTGCTCCTGGTGCTGGTGCTTCTGCTGGTGCTTACTCTGCTGGGCTGCTCCTCTTCCTGCTGGTCCTGCTGGTGCTGCTAGTGCTCCTGGTGCGCTGGTCCTGCTGGTTGCTGCTGTGCTTCTGGTCCTGCTTTTTGCTACTGTTGTTGCTGCTGCTGGTGTGGTGGTGGTGTGGAGGAGCAAGCCCCTACAACCTTGAAGCCCTTCTGATGAGGGCCCATATGGCCCTGCCAAGGGAAGAAGAGGCAGACGCGAAACGGGGAGAGGAGGCAATACAACACAGAAGAGGAACATGAGGATGAGGTGTTGAGTGCTGAGGGAGAACGAGTATCTATGGCGGAAGGGACACAGGCTCTATCGCGACACCAAAAGGAAGCAGGCTGCTTGGAGAGAAGAAGGCGGAGAGCCTGGGCTACACTTTGGAGGTGCTCCTCGGCTGGTGGAAGCACATGGACACCTGGTACAGAAGCTGCACCTCAAGAAATCTGGCCAGGCCACGGTCAAGCTGACGGACAGAAGAGACCTACGTGATGGCCAAGTGCAGCTTCTTGGAGGGGAGATCCGCCACGAGGAGCAGCCCCTCTCAACACCTCTCTCTCAGGCAGCCTGCTGAGAGCCAGTCCTCTTTCTGGCAGAGAGTCAGCTCCTGCTCTCAGGCAGGTATCTGTGGAGCGTGCCATGATGGAGACCCCCGACAGCTGTACTACCTGTGGCAGAGCACGTGGAGGACCCCCTGACGCAGCCTGTAGTTGAAGATCCTCTCTTCACAGGTGAGGCATCTGGAAGTGTAGTAGGCTTCATGAGGTAGGTGTTGAGGAGAAGGCGTCATCCCCCACGATGAAGTAGGGCACATCTTGTGTTGTCGTTGGGCAGGGGGTCTGGATCTGGAAAACCCATGATGAGGTTGCGTTCCAGCCTATCCTTGAGGTCACTTGCATTGTATACCTGGGCATCTGAAGCTGGCCCATTGCCTGAAGCATCGATAGTAGATGAACTTGTAGTCAGCATCAACCATGGCGAAGAGGATGATGCTGAAGAAGCCCTTGTAATTGAAATAAGTGGACCCCGACTTGGCTGGAGCTTTGCAGGCCACGTGCTTCCATCTATGGCTCAACGGTGTGGGGAAGTTCCATTTCTGATACCACTGCTCTGCAACTTTCTCCAGCCTTCTTCAGTGGAGGGGCACTGGAGGAGCTCCTCCTTGTATTCTTCGATGATGGCCCTGCACCACTTCTCTGACCACAATGCTGATGGTGTTGGATGGCACCATCCAGCCGTACTGCATGCTCCTGTAGGTGGTCCCTGAGGCCAGGTGGCGCAGAGTGAGTGCCACCTTGAGCCCAGGGTCCAGGCTGGGCCGGAAGTTGGTTTGCCTTGGTCAACCTGTGGTGTCAGCCGCTGCACAAGTTCGTCAAACATGGTTGGAGGCATCCTCATGAAGTTCTGGAATGCCCGAGTGTCTTCGCTCCTGAGCTCCACCATCAGCTTGTTATACAGTCCGTCCTCTGCTCTTCTGGTGAACCATCTTTGTACCCAGATGCTTCTTGGCCCCCTTTTTCTTCCTGTAGAGATTCACAGAGCCTGTAGATGGCTTCGCACTGTTGCAGAAGGATGGTGGCTGCCAAAAGGACTGTGTTACGATCCACGGTGGACATGACTGGATGCTGTGGAAGAGGAAGAGGCAGATGAAGGCTGCAGAGGTCTGCACCGCAGGGATCCAGATGTGTTGCTCCCCCTTTTTAGGCAGTATAGGTGTCCTTTGCATCCTCTAAGCATCCTGTAGACATCCTTAATATCCGAGATAGGTCCCCTCTGCGAACGTTTTTTCTGTTTTAAACGCTTTGTTTCTGTTTGGCATCCGTTCTGCATCCGTTCTGCGTCCGTTCCGCTTCCTCCTGTGTCCGAGCGGATGCGAGTTGCACGGATGCGGAACGGATGCTTAGCGGATATAGCGGATGCGTAACGGATGCGAACGGATGTGTAGCGGATGCAGAACGGACAAATTGGATACATTTTCCATGCAAAAGTTTTGAGCAGCTCAAAACTTTCTGAGCGAATGAAACGTCAATAAACGGATGCTGGACGGATAGAGAGGAAGCAAAATGGAGGCAGTGAGTACATCGCGTTAACCAACGGATGGCAAGCTTTTTTGTCCGTTTTACATCCTCTTTGCATCCGTTGGTGCAGTGTGACAGGGGCTTAAGAAATACTTAGACATTTTTGGAATTAGCAGTAACATCAAGAAATTTCTGAAGACTTCCATGAAGCTATGGCAAACTCAACTGATGGCTTCTGGATAAGAAGTTGATGAAGTTGAAATCAAACAAGGAATTTTCCAAGGCAACTCATTGTCACCTCTGTTATTTGTATTATCAATATCGCCACTAACAAGCATTTTGAACAAGACAAACTGTCTATGAATTTGCTAAAAAGGTTAGAAAATTTTCCACTTGCTTTATAAGGATGATTTAAAATTGTTTGGAAAAACAAAAGCTGCAAAGTGGGGTGCAATACTTAGTTGGAATAATTGATTGGACTAAGCTAGAACTTAATAACTTGGATCAAAAGAAAATTAATGACAATGCACCCAAAAAGTGATATCAATTTATTGTACTTGCAAAGATCTCAGGGTGGTAGAAGGTGAAACAGGTGAAACAAACTATGGAAGAGGAAAAACATGATTTAAATGACTATATAAAGAAAGCAAAAGAACCTTTGCTGAAGGAGGTGAACATGGGAAACCTCTTAAAAACAATCAGGTTGAAAGCAGAATATCAAAAGGAAACCGTCAAACATCAAGTTTCTAACTGAAAAAAGAAGCCTATGCACAATCAATATCTGAAGGACATTGAAGGAAAGGTAGACTCAAATCTAACATGGAACTGGTTGAGATCAGGGGTGCTGAAAAAAGAAATTGAAGGTTTAATTTTGGCTGTTCAAGAACAAGCCTTGTTGACGAATTCCATGAAAGCAAAAATTCAACACACAGCATTGTTGCTTATGCAATAAGAAAGATGAATCAGTGGATCATCTTATCAGTGGCTGCAGCAAAATTTCACAGACTAATAATCTACATTATGATCAAGTTGCTAAAATTATATGTTGGAAACTTTATAGCTCAAGGTTGAAATTAGGGGTCCTTGGTACTCCCTGAACTTGCTTGTTTTTTTGCAGATGTTTCATTGCCCTAACTAGGTAGCATCATCAATGCTAGTGGTGTTACTTAGTTATATAGGTAACAGTGATGTTATCTAATTAGGATAATGAAACATCTGTAAGAAAACAAGCAAGCTCAGGGAGCACTAAGGACCTCTCATTGGAAGCTTTGCCTTCACCTTCTGCTTAGGAAGAGATGCCTCCATAAAAATGAATAGAATAGAATAAAAACTTTGTTGTCACTTTAAATGTACACTAATCAGCATACTTAAAAATGAAATTTCATTGCATTTAGCTCTAAAAAACTAATCATTATGCATATACCCACATACATACACATATATTCTCTTCTGTCTCCTCTGGAAGGCGTTGAAGACCTGGTTCTGCCAGTGGGCCTGGGGAACCCAGAGTGGGATGGAGCCCATGAAATGGCTCTTATAATCTGCTGTCACTGGGGTGGGGAGATGGGGATTTTACTATATTAATTTAATTGCTTTTACAAGCTTTATTGTTTTAAATTGTGATTTTATATGTTGTAAAGTGCCTTGAGTTGTCAAGGTGAATAGGCGGCAAAACAAATCTAATAAATAAATAAAAATAAAATATATGATGCAGAGAAACATCACAGTCTAGTTCAAATGTATACATATACATGTATATGTATATACATATATATGTATATACATGTGGGAGGAAGAATCCTGCGAGTTTACAAGACAGATGACATTAAGGGAAAAAAGCTGTTACAGAATTTGGTAGTCTTACTATAGATCTTTGAAACCTCTTCCCACAGGGGAGCAATAGAAACAGACCATGAAATGCATGTGTGAGGTCTCTAACAATACTTCGAACTCTAAGCACATAGCACTTATAAGAAGTATACTGAATAACAGGAAGTGAACTTCCTATAATCTTCTCAGCTGTCCTTACCACTCTCTGTATGGACTTTTTATCTTGAGGCACTGCTGCCACCAAACCAAACAGAATAAACAAGTGGTGATTTCAGGATTTACTGATTTAAAAGGATTGTTTATGTGAAGAAAGGAACTATGTTACATAATTTGGAAGGGCAAAAATGGTAATAATCATGTTTGGAACTGCTGTATAAAAGTTCAGAACTCGCTTCTTTTTCTTTTTTCTTTCTTTGTCTTTTACTGTTTTTACTTCTTAATCTTTTCATACCATTATCTTTTTTTGGTTTTCTAATTTTCTTTTTATATTTCTATAATCTTTAATCCTATACGTTCTTTTTCAATAATATATTTTAGTCTAAAGATGAGCATGTTTTTATGCACATTCCTAATGTGTAAGTGGTTTTTTTAAATTCTGTATTAGAACTGAACTTATATCCCGCTAAATATTTCAACCACCTATTCTTTTGTTATGGCAAAAAACAGAGCTCAAAAAGTTCTATCTCCAGTTCTCCTCGGGATAGTATAGGTCGATGGTTTAAAGAAGAGCAGATCAATTTCCGAGCTGGATTTGAAAAATCAATGGATCAGATAGCACTTTGGTTTCATGGTACTGTACAATCATTGACTTATCTCAATCAAATGGCCATAAATGCAGTTACAATCTCGATATGAAAAAGATGCTAAAATGTATGGTTTTAATAAAGAATTAACAGAATGGGACCAGATATTAACTGAAATCGGGCTGGGATTCAAATTTTTTAACAACCAGTTCTGTGGGCATGATTTAGGTGGTAGGTGTGGCTTGATCATTATGTTATTAGCTGGGTTTGGCAAACTCAATATCACTCATATCGAGGCACACATCTCCTCGCCTGGCCTCTCATAACTGTGGGAATATTGCAACAGTCGTAAGTATGAAAAGTGGTCATAAGTCACTTTTTTCAATGCTATTGTAACTTTGAATGGTCACTCCACACAAGCAAAGTACCAGCAAAGAAGGGGAAAAAAATCCAGAGACATTCCTGAGACAGGGAATAAGGGTTAACGGAGAGGCAGTTTCTGTAAGCAACGCCAGAATGTTTCCTTCCTGCCTGCCTTCCTTACAGGATTAGACCAGTAATTTCTCCTAACAACTGGTTCTCCAAACTGCTTAGAATGTTAACAACCGGTTCTAGTGAAAAGGTGCAAACCTGTAGAATCCCACCCCTGACTGAAATGGATGAAAAATTAATAAATAAAATATATTGTTCTTGATTAAATATCAAATTGGAAAGTGAGCTAGTAAAGGAGACAATGATAGTTTGGGCTAAAAATTTTGGATTGCAATAGAACTGAATAAATGGCAGAGATTGTGGGATAGAAATATTAAATTAACTATGTCAACTGCATATAAAGAAAATTTGTATAAAATATTTTATAGGTGGCATTTTTCACCAAGAAAACTGGCAAAAATGTTTAAAGATAAGTCTCTAAATATTGAAGTGCAATCAGATACCTGGTTCGTATTACCATATGTGGTGGAAATGCCCAAAAGCTAAAATAATATTGGACAAAAATACATACTTGGTTGGAAAAAATGATAAAGCAGTATATATATTTGAACCAAAAATATTCTTGTTGGGCATCCTGCTGGAAAAGTATGATAAAAGGAATATATATTTGATTTTACATGTATTAATTGCAGCCAGAATTGTATTTGCACAACAATGGAAAAGTGATGAGATCTCAAAAGATGAGAGTGTAATCAAAAAAAATATTAGAATGTGCAGAAATTGATAGATTAATTCTTACAACTAAGGGAAAAGAAGAAACTGAATATTTCTTGATATGGAACTTATTTTACCAATGGTTAGATAATAAAAACAGAAGTTAAAAATATGGGGATGTAAAAAGGACAAATGCTATATAAGGAAAATTGTTAAAGTAGGTAAGTTAAATATTATTGTTGTTATATAATTAATATTACTGTGATGAATATCATTATAAACATCTTCATTATGATTGCTTAAAAATAATTGTACCCAGACAAAATGAATTTTTACATATATATATAAAACAATAAAAGAAAAAAAGGTATAGAATTCAGCCTGAGAGCAGTGTAGAATGGAACATCTACTGACATACTCCTTTCTAAATTGAACACCATCTTCCCCACAACATGAAGATTTACTATATATTACACAGACATATGATGTACTGTTCTTTTCTTTCTCCTTGCCACAGATAAAGAGCGACAGAGTGGTTTAAAATTTGTACTCAATTATCTGGCAATGCAATTCATTTGATTTTCAGTATTGCAAGCATAAAAGAATTCCATTAGATGCAAGAATATCATGCCTCGTTTCTTTTTGTCTAGAAAGTGATTTACATTGCAGATAGGAATTCAGATAGGAATTTACCAGACAAATAAAAAATGCCACATTTACGTAAGGAAATAAAAGTTTCAACAAAATAAAAAAACATTTATATGAAATTTTTCCTATTTAGTATGCTAAACCAGGATGTTTTAGTGCCAATCAGAAAGATTAGATTTGTAGAACAAATATTTATCTGATATCCAATTCTTAAAATAGGAAGAAAAGTCTGTAAAATTAGCATAAAATTCCAGGTATTTTTTTAATAAAGAAAAATAAATACAATAGAAATAATTTAACAAGTTTCTAATTTACTATAATAACTATTTTCAGGACAAAATAGTCTTGTTTAAAGTTTGTTGCAATTATAATATTACAAATACTGCAATGAAATATTTCACCTAGCTAAAACTGATTTGGCTATTTTAATTATAAGTTATGGGTCTATGACTATAATAAAACATTCTCTCTCCTACAAAAGATACCCTAAGGATTAGTATCTATAAAGTGCTTTTAGCACTTGAAATACCACTATGTTGTATAAATTCAGGTAATCCTTGATTTCCTCGTTTTACAATCATTCAAAGTTACAATGGCCATGGAACAGATACTTTATGGCTGGTCATGAAATTTTGCAGTCACATGACCACAATTTGCAATATTTTGTTGATTTGAAATTAATAGGTTTGTTTAACAATCACCATATTCATTTAACATGAAAAATTAAGGCTGGAAAATTATTTTCAATCATGACTGAAAATTACTTAGTCATGTACCTTGATTTATAATTATAACAACTTATGACCAGACTTCCAGTGCCAATTACAGTAGGTCAAGAACTATCTGTATTGATGATAATTTTACAATAAATAATCTAATAATTCCCTGGCCAGGATCAATCATGAGCCTTGGAAAAGGACAAACTACGAAAAAATTAGACCTATATTTTCAGTACACTATAGATGAGAGCAATATGTTTTCTGTAGCAATGAAAGGTTCTTGTAATTATTATTTACAACCTGTTTTAATTGTGGCTGTTAAAAAGAAATTTTAAAAAATTGGAACCCCTGCTTTCTGCTTCTCAGGTCCATGCTGAGTGATGGCTCCTCATAAGCACAAACACCTGCTATGTGGATAGAGCTTCTGAATGTCAGCTGACAAGTCCTGCCTTTTCTTTTATATCTTTGAAAAGTGCTATAGGTATTCCTGCATTCAAGAGAAATTGGGTTTTTTTCTCTTTTAAATCTGTCAGGGAACTCTACGGTTCCACAAAACACTTTTTTTTAAAAAAGCTGCCTTATGTCGTTAAGACGATGTAGTATTACCTGGGAAAATGGTTAAATAAATGAAAACTCTGGACAGAGATAGAAAGAAAAAGACAGAAAGTTAGTCTCTTTTTAAAGAGCATGTTTCCCATGTAACATATGAGGTACTTCCTTATTTATATTGCTTTTGTTTTGGGAACAGGTATTTTAACCACCAAAAAAGCAGAAGAACTTTTAGAAGGTTTGGCACCTGGAAGCTTTCTCATCCGAGTCAGTGAAAAAATCAAAGGCTATGTTCTCTCCTATTTGTCAGCAAAGGACTGCAACCATTTTCTGATAGATGCTTCTGGAGATTCATATAGTTAGTTTCCTTGGTGTTGACCAACTCCAACATTCAACATTAGCTGACCTACCGTATATACTCGCATATAAGCCGATCTTGCATATAAGCCGACCCTTAAAAAATTGCCCCAAAATGAGGAATTTTGCAAAAACTCGCATATAAGCTGACCCCCAAANGACTCTCATCGCGGGAAGCCGCCACGCTAAGTTGCTGCCTGACTTCGCGCGCATTTTCCTTGAGGCGAGGGCTGCTAAGGGCCAGCTGACAGGGAGTGCGAGAGCCAAGACTCTCATCGTGGGAAACCACCACGCTAAGTCGCTGCTCCGGCGCAAATCGAGGCACGGCCACCGATAAATCAGATTTATGCGCGTATAAGCTGACCCCCAAATTTGGAAAAAAAAGCGTTCTAAAGTCGGCTTATATGCGAGTATATACGGTGGTTGAATTTCACAAGGTGGGTCTCTCTTATTTTTCAGCACATTCTATACCAAAATTAGAGATTAGAATGTAGAATGTATACAATACAAAGGCAGGGTTCCCCTATAGAATTCTATAATTGCTTTAAAGGACAGATTTGAAATTATCCTCATTGCTTTCAATACAAATATGCCTCTTTCAATCACACAATTACAGGCCAACTCCAAGTTAGAAGGCAAAATGCCTATTTAGTCTTTTCTCTGATCACCTACCCATTCATACAATGCTGATACAATTTCTGATGCAGTAACCAGCATTACCTACAGGGTCAGTTCTGAAATATTGTTTTGAAAAGTCTCTATGGTCATTTTTAAATTGATGCAAGCTATGGAAAATATGTATCAGTGAAATAGCTTGCTTTTCAGAATTGAGGGTGCTTCATCACTGAAGGCTTTCAAGAAAATATAGAATAATCATTTGTTCAGGAAGGTTTAAGGAATCCTGCTTTCAGCAGGGGATTGAACTAGAAAATCATCAAGGTCCCTTCCAACCCTATGATTCAATAATTCTGTATTGGCTAGTATTTGTGATGTCTTGATGAAATTAGGAATTACTCTGGTGATTCACTAAAGCTATTTTACAATTTACCCTTGTAATTCACTAAAACTATTTCACAATTTCAGA
Source organism: Laticauda laticaudata (assembly GCA_004320025.1). Lineage (NCBI taxonomy): Eukaryota > Metazoa > Chordata > Lepidosauria > Squamata > Elapidae > Laticauda > Laticauda laticaudata. Next base: position 53,977 of record BHFT01021548.1, read on the forward strand.
ACTAAGCTGGGATAAGAAAATTGCAATTTTCTTAATTTTTTTAAAAGAAGTGTATTAATATCATTTGCCTTGCTACCTAAAATGCTTTGAAGCCAGTTGTAAATAACTGAATAGTCATTAATAGCAATAGCAATAGCACTTAGATTTATATACTGCTTTACAATGCTTTACAGCCCTGTCTGAGCAGTTTAGAGTCAACATATTTTCCCCAACAATTTGGGTCCTCATTTTGTCCACCTCAGATAAAATGGAAGGCCGAGTCAACCTTGAGCCTGGATGAAATTTGAGTCAATCTTGAACCTGGTGAGATTTGAACGGCCGAATTGCAGTCAGCCGGCAATCAGCAGAAATAGCCTGTAGTGCTGCACTCTAACCATTGCGTCACTGTCGCTCATAATCAAAAATTAAATACTAACTTTACTGGAGTTCAGAACTTTGGGATACAACTTTAGAAAAGTGAATTTTTATGTTGGTTCCTTTCTTTTTTAGGATGAGCCCATTACATCATTGGGGAAGGAACAACTTCATTATCCCTGTGGACAACAAGGGACAGTTACCAGATTATTTGGATCTTTTTGAGTGATTGTCAAGTGCAAAAAAATCAGGAAGTCCAGGCAGTTCTAATGAATATAAAGATTTACTGCAAACTTATATTCTCTATAAGAATCTGAACTGTTAATGGTCAAAGCAAATAGGTGGTAGATAAGAATGAAATTAATAGGGAGATTTCTTGTGGACACAAGGGATTTGAGATTGATGATGCATTAATCTTCCTCAGGCTCAGCCTGGTTGTCTTCTACAGATATTTAGGAAAACCATTTATCATATGGAGGAAGTTTATGGAATGAGGAGCTGCTGACATGGAGCCAAAATCCTTCAGTTATTACAATAGCTCCTTAACTGTAAAAATGTGATTTAAGTATATTTGATAAACAAAAACTAAATTCAATCAAGAAAAAATTGGGATCAAAATCCTAAAGAAAGCAGCAAAGGAATAAAACTACCATTACAGGCAATTGTAGAAATGAACTTTTTTTGTTCAAACTGAAACTTGACTGCATGAATTGCTGTTAAATGAAATTATAAGGAACTATTCCAAAGAGTTGACATTTGACATTCTTGAAGGGTTTGTATTGTACTTACATTTATAATTGTTTTATATCTCCACACTTTCCTATATTGTAAGCTACTCAAAGTCACCAAGTGCTACAACATTGGCGCCATATAATATTAATGAATAAAAATTAAATAAATAAAATCATTGAGGAAAACTCCAAAAGCAGAAGTAATTAGAAGTATCTTCATAACTTCAAATACCCTGAAAGGTTGGTTTTCATCATCAGGAATGAGCAATGAGTATAAACATGTCTATAGCGCATCATAGAACAATGGGTGCATCAGAGCTTCCAACTGTTCATATTTTTCTTGCTGTATTCTCTGCTAAAACAACATCAACAGAGTTGTTTCATAGGCGTTGTGTGTTCCTTTAAAAATGATAGACGTTGCATGGATCAAAACTCTTCACTGTCAGAGGGGGGGCGGAGCTGGTGTCGCGATTATATGGCATGCAATCTTGGAGGTCCGAAATCGCTGCCAGTATCTTTGCTCCTGGACAGTCCAATTGGATCTAAACTGTCCTGAAGAGACGGCGATCGTAAAGAGCGTGTCCTGTCGATCCCAGGGATACCGCAAAGTCCCTGGTAGATCCAGGAGAAGCTCTTTTTGCCGGCGGCAAAGAGGCAGCCATTAAAGCTGCTGAAGTTGGGACAGATCCGAGACGGAAGGGAACCGAAAGAGAGAGTATGCCGGTTTGGTGAGAACCTTTTTTTTTTATATTTTAAGACTTGAAAGGACACC
>BHFT01021550.1:0-15064 GCA_004320025.1 Laticauda laticaudata
GCCTTCACGTGAAGGAAAGAAGCAGCAACCTCCTGAAACACTGTGCCAATCCCTAGCTTGGAGCAGTGAGTGGCAAGACATGGGGATGATAGATGCTTAATGGATGCTTCCTTTCAGCCTGTCTCATTCACACTTGATGAGATTGGGCCATGTATGTTGAGTGGTCCTACAATTGAACGAGGGCATTTAATAAAGATTGTGTTTATGTTGAAATGTGTGAAATTCAATGATTACATTGTTATTGATAATAAATGGCCAAGACCGTTGTGGCACCTGGGAGGGTGGCACATACAGTCCCACTATGCTTGCACTGGAGGCTTATCTATCCCACCAGCTATACCCATCCTAAAGGTATCCGCTTGCCCATCCCAAGCTATTACCCATCCCAAAGGTTATCCTTGCCCATCCCACGAGCTATTGCTCATCCAAACGGTACCCTGCCCACATCCCACAAGTATATTACCCATTCCAAGAGGTTATCCCTGCCCCATCCCATGCTATCCCTTACCCATGCCACAAGCATGCAAAGACTAAAACCATTCTAAAAGTTTCCAACCAAGACTTTATTTACTAAAATAAATGAAGCAAGTGCTGTGCGAAGCAAAGATAATCTTTATTAATACAAGGTGTTAAAAGAAAAATGACCCAAGTCAAAGTGTCCAAAGCAAAGATAAAGTCAACAGGTAGCCACCCAGTCCTCTGGCACTCTTTTTTGTCCACTCTGAGGCAATTCCCAGTCTCAGGGGTAACGGGAAGGGTCCAGGGTAGCTGTGGAGTGCTGCTGCTGGAGTGCTTGGTCTTAGGCGTCATTGGGGTGCCTTGGCCCTGAGAGGACAACAGGGGGGACGATGTCTGGTGGAGGAAGCCTATTCAGAGAAGCGTGGCCTCAGTCCTGTGATGTTGAGAGCCGCCTTCCTCCAGGACATGGGGTTGTCAGCCCCAAGACCCGATGAGCAATGTTCTCGAGGCCGGGCTTTGGCTGTGGAAGTGGAGGAAGGAGCAGATGTAGTGGGATGTCTAGTCTGCAGTTGAGCGAGGTGAAGCGCATGGCGTGGCATCGGTGGTGTGGGTGGCATCTGGTGGCATGGCTGGCATCGGTGGCGTGGGTTGCATTGGTGGCATCAGTGGCATCGGTGGCCCCGGTGGCACCGGTGGCATCCGATGTACCTGTGCCCTGGACTGGGAAGGGCTGCCTGTTGCTTGCTGGGAGCTTTGGTCGCCATAGCCTTGGTAGGTGAGGGCTTTGGAAAAGGGGCCTTCGGGGAAAGGGCAGTGACAAATCACCCTGGGGTGGAGGAGCAGAACCTGGACCTGGGTGGAGCAGGTTCAGCTGGGTCTGGGAGATTGTGAAGAAGACCGGTTGATCTGTTCCTTTACGCACTGGTTACTGTGATCTGACATGTTCATGGGGTCTGGTTGACGAGGTGAGGAAAGGGCTTGCGGTTGGAGGATGGGACGTCGGTTGTGTACCAGCTGAGAGAGGAGATCTACGCCTGCTTCTGATGGTTGTCCCTGATACTCCACAGGACAAGTGTGGCCTGCCCTCCAGTCTGCCTCTCTGCCTTTTCTAGTGGAGGTAGAGCTGGGGTGGATGTGGGTTGCGTCCTGTGGTTGGCAGTGCCCTCCTCCTTGCCACCCACTGCGTCAGGGGGGTTTCCTCCACGCGCTCCACCATGGGTAGTGCAGCTGCGGGGGTTCTCCGTCGTGGCATGCTCCACAGAAACCTTGCCTGGACACAGGCAGAGCTGACTCTTGGCCAGAAGAGGACTGGCTCTGAGCGGGCTGCCTGAGAGAGAGGGTTGTGAGAGGAGCTGCTCCTCACTGGCAGATCTCACCCTCCAAGAGCTGGCACTTGGCCATCATGTAGGTCTCTCTGTCCGTCAGCTTGACCGTGGCCTGGGCCAGATTCTTGAGGTGGCAGCTTCTGTACCAGGTGTGCATGTGCTTCCACCAGCCAAGGAGCACCTCCGAAGTGTATCCCAGGCTTGTTCTACCTTCTCTCTCCAAAAGCACCTGCTTCCTTTTGTGTCTCGATAGAGCCTGTTCCCTTCCGCATAGATACTCGTTCTCCCTCAGCCATTCCAGCACCTCATCCCTCATGTTCCTCTTTCGTTGAGTATTGCCTCCTCTCCCCGTTCACGCGTCTTGCCTCCTTCCTCCCTCCTTGCAGGGCCATATGGGCGCCTCATCTCAGAGGGGCTCGAGTTTTGTAGGCGGCTGCTCCTCCACACCAGCAGCAGAAGCAGCAGCAGCAACAAACAGTAGCAGCAAAAGCAGGACCAGCAGGAACCAGCAGCACCCAGCAGCAGCAGCAGCAGACGTAAGCACCACAGCGCCAGCCAGTATAAGACCAAGGAGCAACCCAGCAGCAGCAGAGTATGCCACCAGCAGACGCAGCAAGCGCCAGCCAGCACCAGCACGGACCGGAGCACCAGCAGCCCAGAACACCAGCAGCCACCAGAAGGACCCAGGAGACCAGGAGCACCAGCAGGACCAGCAGGACCCGCAGGACCAGAAGCGCGCCAGCAGAGTAAGCACGCAGCAGAAAGCCACCAGCACCAGGAGCAGCACCAGCTAAAAAGAGTAAGCACCAGCAGAAGCACAGCACAGAGGCAGCAACCAGCGAGTAAGGCACCAGCAGGAAGCACCAGCTACCAGGAGCAGGCACCAGCTAGAAGCTTCCAGCACCAGAGGAGTCAGCCGCCAGCAGCAGAAAGCCCCAGCAGAAGCAGGGTCCAGGGCCAGGGTGGGATGGTGGCCCTGTCCCTCCTGCCAGGCTTGATATATGCAGAGCTTATCTTTCCTTCCCATGGTTGTGTTTGTTGTGGCTGCTGGCTTGGCTGGCTGGAGCGTGTGTCCTGCAGCAGGTCTTCTTCTGAATTTTGGTTGACCTGCTGTGAGCTGCTTCCCTTATATTTGCGGGGCTGACGCAATGCATTCTCCCCGCATGCACACTAAACGCTGTGCATCCGCTAGGCTTCGCTAGGCTTCTGCTCTGCATCTCGCTTCATCCGCTCGGCATCCGCTCTGCATCCGCTCTTTCCACTGCGCGTCCGCTTCGCTGTGTGCTCCCGCCGGAAGCCCTGCGGATGTGCCATCACTCCCATCCGCTTCCATTTGCTTAGGTTCTTCCGTGGAGCATCCGCTTTTCACACCCTTCGCTACATCCTTCCCCCCGTCCGTTCCTTTCCGTTGTTGTCCGCTCTGGTTATGCAATATTTTGGGGCACTTTTGAGAGCAGATACAACTGGGATGGAACATTTTCTCGTCCGCTGTTGTCCGCTGTGTCCTTTTTACAAACGTTTTGCATCCGTCGGCCAGTGTGACAGGCCCTTAAGTAACAGGAATGCTATTTTCATTTTTGTTCAAGGAACTACATCTGTGTAATTTGCGGGTCTTATTTTTTTCCCTGTTCCTTTCTGAATTCTTTCCAGACAACTTCAATTTCTTCTGTTCCTCAAGCAACATTCTTGCCTTTAAATCCATATTAGGTTAAGCTAGTGAAAAGATATCTGGGAGATAAGTTGAGGCAACCAGATAAAAAGAGGCAGATGGGGTGGGGGTGGGGGGGGAAGAAACAGCATAACATGGGAAGAAAAGATAAGAAAATTTGGTGGATAACATCATTCTTTTGGAGCTAGCAGTATTGCCATTTGTCATTATTTTAAAAATATTTGCTGGCCAGTGTTTACTTTCTTAGCCTATTATCTGACACATGCTACAGTGAACTGTTCATATAAACTTGAAAGCTTTGCATGACAATTGAAGTTTATGGATTGTGAAAGCAAACCGATCCTTTATTAGATATTCCAGGTTAATCTGGGATTAAGAGGTATTTTTAAGTTATTTATCAGCAACTTGTTCTCCCCCCCTTTTTAATGGCCAAGTTCAAGAACATTCTTTCCTCCAAGTTATTTTTACAGTTTCCATTAAGTAAATGTATTGTTTGTACACTGAAGTCCATCTCAATGCTTAGGAATAACTCCTGGACTCTACTTTGGGATCTGTGAAAAATCTTTTGCGTTGTTCCTAAAAGATAAAGGCAAATTTTATATTAGCAAAAAAAGGCAGGGGATTAAGCACTTTCTGAAGGATTGAATAGTTCTGTGCATAGAGCACAAATATGCCATCCATCTTTCCTGATCATTTGGCTCACCTTTATGAAATCCTACCATATTTGATTTCATAATTTGATGGTTCTGTTTCCACTTCTAATTTTTCTCAGTCAGCCACTAATCCTGTCACATTTTATAAGTGATTTTGGTACACCCCATAAAACCAGTTTGAAGAAAAACAATGAGGGATGTGTATAGAATTTCTTCCCATTTTCTCCCAGGAATATTTCCATTTTTTTTTCCTGACACAGCTTCTTGAGGAGAAGCTCCTTTACTGAATAGCTGGTGGTTGCGGTGCTTGCAAGAGACAGAGGCTGTCCTGGCACAAGAACCCCACTTATTAAAGTTCATGCAATTCTTAAAATGGCAGTACCATGTGAGGAATCTCACTGTCGGTTCTCATTAAAATGACAGAACTTTAGCTATGTGACTATCAGGTGCAAAGAATCACGACCACACATTAAATTTCAGTTATGAAGATTTATTGTTCATGCCTACACACAAGAATCTAGTCAACTAACAGCATTATTAGAATTCTATTCTAATAATTATCTAGAATTCTATTTAGAATTCAAGGGGGTTTGGACTGGGATCTCTGGTGGCAATGTAATGACTCCAGACTGATTCCTCTTTTGACTCTGCTCCCACACTCTGCCTCATCTTCTTCTACAATAACTCATGTTTTCCATTGAACCCTGCAGGAAAATTTGCATAGTTTTGGGTCACTTTGGCTAGAGGTACCATAATAATGGACTTGGGACAAAGTTCAAGGATCAGTTATCTTGACATGCAGCTGCTGAATTTTAATCAAACCAAAGTGTCCAGAATTCTCCTTAAATTATATCAAGTAATCATTCTTCTTCTGCAGCTTGGAAAACAGATGGTCCTTTATATGTTGGTATCTGGATGAGTGTGTGCAAATGATTATAAAAATAGGAAGTTTAAATGGAAACATTTGACTTCATTTTTTGGAATGTTTTGCTTCTTGCCCTTTAGAGAAATAGAAAAAGCACCGTTGTCTAACTAAATTGTTCCTCTTTTTTCTTATTTTGCCTTCACCTTAATGTCTAGGTGAGAGAAGCAAAATGTCGGTTACATATGAAGCTAGCATTAATCATTATTACTACTTATTTTATCTATTAGATTAAGATTTCACGACAAACTGAATATTTAGGAGACCCACTGAGTTTAATTGGTGTTTGGAAAAGATATCTATTGGAATGCTGCTTACAGCATTTAATATTAGGTAATCCTAGAAAAGAAGATTAAAATTAAAGAAATCTGTGCAGTCCCTGTAAGTTAAAAAGCAAAATTAAAGGCAACTCAGCTTCATCTAAATGTTTTCACTTGTTAGAGATGCATGTATTTAGATTAAAAATAATGGGATTGATTTCTATTTCTATAAGCACTGAAAACCAATAAAATCCTTGGAGACATGGCTAGTTTGGATTTGGAAGGCTCTATCCTCTATAGGATTATTAATTAGCATAGAATCACAAACTATTATTGTTCAAGCCAAATGGACCAGAAAGAATGCAATGTCTCTTTTGGAACTCTTGCTTCGACTGGCAAGCTGGTGACATAATTAAAGGAAGTATGTTCCTATCAATAAACAGAGCATGCTTAAATGACATATTTAAAGATGATTTTTTTTAGCATACCAATTTGATATTCACATCCTGGAATGTGTTTCCTTTTATGTTACATAAAGTGTATGATCGCCTCAGATTTTAGGGTTATGTCTAACTTTTCTCACTGATTCCATTAGGTCTTCTCATAGACAAATGGCTAAAGTGGAATAACATTAATCCTATGACATTTTATAGATTTCTTTTTAAGGAATGTTCTCATAAAGAAAAAAACTCTGTATTGCTGAAGAATTGGAACACATCATCCTATATAAACTACAATTCCACAAGTGATGAAACATCACAGTGTTTCATTGTATTGGCACTGCATAGAAATATGCAAGCAGGCAACTACACTAGGCAGAAGAAAATGCTGGAAACAGATGATCATTTTAAGGACAACAGTAAAAGCATCATTTCGTGCTACATGGGAGAAGATTGTAATAAACCATTTCTGTGCTTTACCAAGAAAACCACCTGGATAGGCAGGAAAAAATGATTGATGATAGAATGGCTCAAGTTAAATGGCATTCAATACGTTATTGAGAAAGAACTGGGGATATTTTGTCGTACTAAAATGGCATTTATGATATATTTGGGACATCTAGTTTCTGATGTTACCATGCAGGAGAAGGAAATCCAACATACAAAGATAGAATTGCAGTGGGAACAAGAAACATTGAAGCACGAACATAGGAAAGTTCAACATATCAAAATATGAAATGCATCAACTGCAGTACACATCAACATCATGGGTACCCCCATGCTTTTTATTTGGGACTCTGTCCATTTAACAACACACACAGTTGCTTAATCACCACAACTGGGAGTGTTGGGATTGTGAAGCACTGAATGAAGCAATCACATAGAACAGGGCTGCCAAACTCTCGGCCTGCAGACCAGATACGTCCTGTGCTAGCTACACCCATGCCTGGTTTAACAAAAGGGGAAAAAATGTTCCAATAAGTCACGTGACGCCGCCCTGACGATGTGTGTTTGACACCCCTGACATAGACAGACATAACAATCACATTGCTCAATGACTGAGATTCTAGTCCCAATTGTAGTTATTAAGCAAGGACTACCTTCATTGATAGAATAGAGTAGAATTCTTTATTGGCCAACCAAATCATACTAGGAAACAAATAAAACAATATAAATCGTAGAGATACAAGCAACAAGGTTATAATAAATGGGAAGAGATAGATAATAGGAAGGCTGAGAAGAATGATAGTAATATAGTCTTAGTAAATAATTTGACAGTGTTGTGGGAATTAGTTGTTTAGCAGAGTGATGGCATTCTCAAAAAAACTGTCCTTGTGTCTAGTTGTTCTGGTGTGCAATGCCCTATACATTACACACACACACACACACAATTTATTAGTACAAAGAGGTGGAAGAGGGGGCTGACTTGGAATAGATAAACTTATCTACATTAATTTTTTTTAATACAAATTTATTGCTTGAAAATCTGCTCCTAAATTGAACTGGTCCCCTTACCCATATTTGTAGGCACTTATTTCTGCATGCGGTGGCTGATACTTAGCTCAGGCATCATCTGACATTAATTCTTTTAACCAGAAAAACTTCATAGTCTGAGTGATATACATTTTGCAATTTGCGACAGAAAAACTGAACAATAAAGGGACAAAGGGCAAAAGAATTATTTAAAATGCTTTCTCAGCTACTTCTATCAGTTCATTTGAATGCTATTCATTTGAGCCATTTGAGAACAAATATAATTCTCTGATAAGCCATATAAATTTAAAAAAAAAAATCAGCCTAAGGCTATGATGCTGGATTCTAAGCAAAGAACTGGAGCTTGGCTAAGGTACTGTTCTAATGTACCAAAGAAATAAAGCTAGAACAATTTGCAGTATGGATGATGAAAAGATGAAAGTCACAGGATAACAAAAAATAAAGCATGGTAGAGACAATGCATTGTAAATATAGGAAGTGATCAAAATATGGCATGTTATATTTTTAAGAGTTTTTATGTTTTATGAACTTTTTCCCAGTCAAGATTCTTTTGAAACAAAATAAAGGTAGTCCTTGAGTTACGAATGTAATGGAGCCTGCCCATTCCAGTAGTAACCCATGGATTTGTGGGAGTGAATCTTGTACCTTGAACTAATCGAATGAGTGAATTGAATGTGTGGCTTGTTAAGTGCACATGAGGTATTTCAGGGTGGAGAAGGCCATGGGTGGGGCTAGTGATGGAACTAGCCACCTGCCTAAGACCACCCAAGACCTCCATGATCCACTGCAATATATCATGTTCCGTACAGTTGCTTTTCCTTCCCATCTGCCTCACCAAGTCACTTACTTTGTGAAGCTCTACCAAGCGGTCTTCTCCCCAGCCTCTCAGCTACATGCGCCTCTCCAACCCTCGGTTTGGGCCTCCACAGTAGAGATGGTATTCAGCAGGTTCTGACCAGTTCTAGAGAACCTGTAGAGGAAATTTTGAGTAGTTCGGAGAATTGTTGGTAACCTTCCCCCAGGAGTGGGGAGGGAATGGAGATTTTACAGTATCCTTCCCCTGCCATGCCTACTATGCCATGCCCACCAAGTCAGGCCCACAAAACTGGTAGCAAAAATTTTTGATCCCACCACTGCTCCACAGGCCTCAGCTGGCATGTTGCCATTCAAAATGGAGCTTCTGAGGGGTGGATCCGCCCCACAGAAGCTGCATTTTGGCCAGCAAGGTGCAAGACAACTGTTGCAGAGCCTCTGCGGTTGCTTGTAAGGGTGGACAACTGCGGTGGCGCTCTAAGATTCATAGTTTCAGGACTTGTTCATAAACGCCAGGGGGCACTTATTGTGTAACTTCACACGTTTACTAAGGGACTGCTCATAACCCAGGGATAAACTGTACCTTGTTTTCATTTTCATTTTAGTGAGTAGGGCCCTGTAGATAGTGAAAGGGGAAATATAATGTAGTGGTTAAGGGTATTGGACAGGATTGCCAAGACCCAGGTTAAAATCCATTCAGCATGGAAATTCACAAAATATTTTGATCCAGTGGTTTTCTTCAGCCCTCTCAAAGTTGCTATGAAAAGGGATTAAATGAAGGGAGATTCTATTTAAATCTCTTGATGGAAAGGAAGGATAGAATGTTAACAGGTTAAAATATACACAATATGGAAACCTAGGGTAGAGCTACGATATCTAGACGGCAAAAAAGTCAGATGACCCTTAAATTTTGGACTCAGTTGTGGTTGTAAGTGGAGGACTACCTGTAAGGGAGGTATTGGCCTGAGCCACTTCCTTATTTATTTTGTTCTGAAGATAAATGTATCAGTTCCTTTGGCGTAGGTAACAGTTCCTCCATATCTTTGTCACAGTCATCTCTTCCTGACTGTCTTCCAAATGGCAGTCACTCTGCAGTTTTGGAATTATAACAATCTGATAGTTATTGTCAAATAAAATAAAAAATATATTATTTTTCCCATTTCCCATATTTAGAAGAGGAGTAACAATTCTGTCTTGTGTTTTCTCTTAAAAAGAGGAATGGCCCATAGAACCCGTTGCAGAGATACACAACACACGCAGTGAAAAATATGTTCCGTTGCCTGGCTGTGTCTTGATAATGCATCATTTTGGAGCAAATTTTATCCTCATTTATCCTCAAATTTTGTCCTCATTTTATCTCAGAAAATACTACAGCAAATTATAGTTAACATGATTTCAGCAGAATTCCATAGCTTTGGCGTGGAGAGGGACGTTGGCTTTGTGGGCAGCTCCCCCATTCCCTTTTATCATTATTTTAAGAGTTCATTTACAGCAGTTTGTAAATCATTGTTTATTGAGACCTCAGCAACTAGGTTATAGAACCCCGGAAAAGCATTCAGCTTAAAGTCCTTTTAATGGGACTTTGGAAGAGCATTTAATGTGGGAAATGGGACCAGCAACCTCCTGGTTTTTAAAGGGAGCCTTGGGCTGGACTGTCCTTACTCCTTCCCTACCCCTTGGTGAATATAACTGTAGCTTGTCATTTTGCCCTTCCTTTTTGTGGGGAAAAAATGCCAGTGATTTCTTTTGACTTAAACTGGGCATTCAGAAAGCTGTGGTTTTTTTTTATATTATTAATGAATCATATTAAGCCACCAGTGAAAGGCTCTCTGACTCTGTTTAAATAACAGGCTATGATTCCTCCCACCCACCCTCCTCTCGGTTGGCTCCACTGCTATTAATTGAGGAGTTTCTTTGTTTCTTTCCTAATGAAGCTAACAGAGCACATCTGTCAGGTGCTTGTATTCTTCACCCGTCTATAGTATGTAATAGCCCAGCTGGAGGCTATAATGCTACACAATACCCCTGGCCGTTACAGCAACTATTTATTCCTGGGCTTTTCCTCAGATAGGGATTTGGAAAAAAAAAAGGGGGGGGGAAGAGTCTGAAATTTGGGCCTAATTGCTGTTTACAGAGCAATAGACACCTGTTCTAGCCGAGATCCTGGCTCATGAATCTACACCTCGGACCTTAGGGAAAGGAAAGAGGAATTTTTAATCAGCTGCCCGTTCAGCTTTGAGAAATCTACCTTTGCACTTTATATAGGATGGTCTATGTCCAATAATTGCCCCCAGCATCATGCTGGTTTGTGTGTATGTGTGTGTGTGTGTGTGTGTATTCATTGAGAGACCAAAAGGGTGGGTGAGGGGGGCTGCTTTCAAAGACAATCCGATGTTTGTGTTTCATAGCTTCTGCTCCTTTGAACCTTAGCTTAAAGCTGGCCAGTTGGTATGAAATATTAAAGCACTTTTGATGAATCCTGCTTTTAAAGGGTTTCAGCTTGTAGGCTGCAAATAACATGAGTTTGGTGTAATGGACTACACTGGAGTCTTTGAAATAATTCTATTTGCAAAATAGAGTTAGAAGTGCTCAGGTTTGCTCTGTGAGCTATCAAGGCACTGCAAATATCAGCCCCAAATTCAAAATATGTTACAGCATTATAATGCAAGATAGAGTTAGAAATTTGCCCCATACCTCATGCCAATGTAACATTACAGTCCAAACTAAAGGTCCTAACATTTGTGGTGGATGGAGAATCATGTCGTACATCCTTATAGTTCTTCAGGGGAAGAAATTTAGTTATGCTTTACTGTTAGGTTTTTTTTTTTTTTGCAAAATTCTAATGTATTGTGCTTAAAAAGTGNTTTCCTAATCTCTCCATGCTGCCCAAAGCAAAAAAATATGTCAAAGACAGAACTGTACAATGCTTTGAATTCATTTCCCAAAATGAGCTTTGCTTCAGAGTGCAAACAGAGTGCAAACCTGCCTACAACTCTTTAAAGCAGAACTGCCTTTCTCCTGTTTGCCACTGCATCTTTCCGCCTAGTTCAAAACAAGGGAGTTTCCATCATGATGGATGATCATAGAGTGATGATCCTCCTAGTTAAGGCAATAGAGGTCTGTGATGACCTGGGGAAAGGCATAGAAACAACACAGTCAGCTGATAGTTCAAACTCCCCTTTATCGCCCCAACTTTCCACCAAACGCTCCCACATTTATGGCAAGTCCTAGAGCAAAATGCTTGCACACACACCACCAGCAGCCTTTGGTGGTGAGTAGTCAGGGGTGGGATTCAAATTTTTTAACAACCAGTTCTGAGGGCATGGCAAGGTGGGTGTGGTCATTTGACTGGGTGGGCCTGGCCTCGTTTTTTGGCAGCACCCCAACCCCCATTTTGGGGGCCCTTCTGGGCCTCAGGGAAGCCTCCTGGAGGGGCGTTTTTGCTCCCCGAAGGCTTCCCTGGGGCTCAGGAAGGAAAAAAAAACAGAATGGGGGGCACGCAGCAACCCCCCACTCCATTTTGGGGAAGCTTCTCTGGGGCCCAGGAAGGCAAAAAATGGAATGGGGGTGGTAGAGGATGGAGGGGGTGTTGCCCCCTTCATGTTTTGCCTTCCTGGGCCTCAGGGAAGCCTCCTGGGAGAAGCAGTAAGACAACGAGGGGAATCCCAGCATAGCTTATGATAGGAACAGCTGATTGTCGGGAGGGGAAAAAAAGAGAAATACTTTAAGGAGTGACTGGGCAGGGAAGAAGACAGTCAGCAGCATGCATGTTTTACCCATCCTCAATAAGAAGATTAAAATGGTATTAAACTAAAATAAATATTTATATATTATTTGAACACAGTACAACATCAAGTGGAAGACTTTACAATTATAGCCATTAATGTCCATGATTTTTTCATCCAAGCTTCATAATTAGGTCAGTAATGTACTAGACTGTTATTGTGGTAGTACTGGTTGTCTTCGATTGATTACAAATCAAAATCATTATAATACTATAAGCTTGGAAGGTTTGTGAATTCTAGAGCATTTCAGGGGATGCTTAAGGTGACAGACCGAAACCTCATCTCTCCAAAGCTTCGATCTGTGCTCACCGCTGGAGCGCCCCGAGCTGGCTGGTTTCGGGGCTAAGTCACCCCGTAGAGGTGGTGAAGAAGGGGGAGACTGCCTGCAGGGTTCAGGAGAGCCACATCTCTCCTACCCAGCTGGCCATTATTCCCTTTCCTGAAGGTGGTTGCAGCAGTGGTCAGAAATGTCCACGAAGACAATGCCGGAAAGAATGTGCAGGAGGAAGATAAGAGAGGAAAGTTTGGTTGCCGGGTCAAAACAGCAAAAGCAAACAAATTAAGGTACCTGCGAATTAAACGTTAACAACATTGTCCCAAAAAGATCTTGTAAGCTGTGAAGGTAGAGAGAGAAGGAAAGGGATTAGGTTTTTTCTTCCCTTCCTTATACTGACGACAGCCTACTAAGAGACTTAAGCCCATAGAATATGAAAAAAAATCCACTTTGACATTAATAGTCATCTAAGCTGAAATAAAGTGTCAAAGGGATAATAAAGATTTGGACATTTAAAAAGTTTTAAAAAGCTGGAAAGGAGATAAATAAGAATTGCAAGGGCAGGATTGGGAAAATGGTAGGAAGCTGCTCGAATTAAGGGATGGACTGCTAATTATAAGTGAAATTGATAAGATCTTCAATAGATTACATTTGTTATGAAACTTGGCACAAAATAAAAATTAGAACCCCAGGGAAGATAAAGTAGAAAAAAGAAGCTAAGGTAGTAAATAGCCTTGAATTATTGGATTATTTGGTGATTGTGGTTTTGCAACTAGGACTGAACTAAAAATGAACTGTGGTTGTTTAATAAGTTTTTAAATGGTATCATCTCTTAAGAACTGAAAACGGGAACTTAAAAAATGAGAAGAAGCATAGCACAAGAAGGGAGAGTTTCTTTTTTGGTTCGGTTTCAATTCTTAGAAAGGAAGATCTGGAACTACTGAGAAGCAACTAAGAAGACGCTTTGCAGACCAAGAAGACTTGGGACAAGCGGAAGGAAGCCATCTTAAATGATCAAACTAATTTTTAAGTGGGTAAAAAAGAAAAGGGGGAAAGAAGAGTGAAAGGTTAAGAACTAAAAAAAACACAACTCAAAAAGAAGTAAGGTGACAATTGAAGATAAGTATAAGAGCAACAGAAGAGGGGATCTACCAGATTGAGAGAGTTAGAAGTAGAGGAACGAGGGGCAAAAAGGGGAGGATAAGAAGAAGGGGAAGAAAGAAGGAAAGAAGTTGTAAAACAGAACAGAAACAACAAATGGAGATACAGGGAAAAGATATAAGGATATGTATACCACTAAGCTTGTTTAGAATAATGGGCCGAAAATTTAATTGTAAAAGGGATGTCTGTCAATGGGTACATAATAGTATTGTTATATTACAACAGCAAATAATTAGGAAAATAGTATGATGGATAAAATATTTATTGTGAGGTTTGGTAAATTAAATAAATTGAATAAAATGATTTGAGAGAATCTAAAAAGGGAACATTTTTAATTATTTAGTAATGATTTATAAAATATTCATTAAGCTAAGGAAATATTGGGAGAAAAAAGAATTAAACCAGGGAAAGTTTAGTCAGTTGTTCCCAAGAAGTATTGATATTTCAAGAATAAAGAAATGTTAAGATGTTAAATCTTAGCGGTGCATATTATGATTATAATTGAATTGGAATGGAATGTGTGTTTATTTACATATGTAGTACGTATTATATTTAATGCAATACTAGTGTCTATTTAAGATACTGTACAAGTAGAATCGATTGGAAGTGTATGTACTTAATCATTACAATGCTGTCATCTCAACAGCTATAGTATTTGAAGCGTTAAATAGAGTTTGAACGGACAAAATTAAAGGATTAGTTAAGGTTCAATACTCTAATTGGTAACTACAGGAAATATTTGTTTAATAAAAAAAGATAATATTAAAGTTGTACAGGACAGGACAAACGTAATAAATATATGAATTTGAATTGAGATGAGATAATTGTAAAACAAAACCTTGAGAAATTAAAACGAGGGGAAAAACTATGTAGAAAATATATAAATTGGTAATGAAGATGTAAGATATGGAATAGAATATAAAAATGAGCATGAAA
This sequence comes from Laticauda laticaudata, assembly GCA_004320025.1. Lineage (NCBI taxonomy): Eukaryota > Metazoa > Chordata > Lepidosauria > Squamata > Elapidae > Laticauda > Laticauda laticaudata. The sequence continues at coordinate 14,192 of BHFT01021550.1, forward strand.
TTGAGTTTTGTGTCTGTATGAAGAAGTGATAACCTGGGACTATGCTATTTTCAAAAAAGATGTTTTGTTTGTATTTTATTTTTTGTGAAAACCCAAATAAATTTTTTTTAAAAAAGTTTCCATTATGTTTATAATTTGTAATTTGACAGAATGAAGTCTTTATTAAATATGTGGCAGTAACCATGTGAAGTATATGATTTAAGACAAATTTAATTATATAGAGGTTTTGTATTGTCCCTTTCCTCCTGACTGATTTCGTCCTACTAACATCATTAGTAGATCCTTCCACTTAAGGGCCAAGTACAGATAGTCCTCAAATTTCGACCACAATTGATCCCAAAAATTTATGTTGCTAAGTGAGACATTTTAAAGTGAGTTTTGCCTCATTTTACAACTTTTCTTGCCATAGTTGTTAAGCGAATTATTGCAGTTGTTAAGTTAGTAACCTGGTTGTTAAGTGAACCTGGCTTCCCCACTGACTTTGCTTGTCAGAAAGTTTCAAAAAGTGATCACATGACCTCAGAAACTGTCATAAATATCAACCAATTGCCAAGTACCTGAAATTTGATCCTGTGACCATCGAGATGCTGCAACAGTTAAAGGTGCAAAAAATGGCTATAAGTCACTTTTTTTCAGTGTTGTTCTTTGAATGATCACTAAATGGACTGTTTAAGTCAAGGACTTCCTGTATAACGCTTGGCCTAAAAATGCTGTTTATATTGGGTCTAGAGCTCTAGGGTTGCTGAGAGTTAAGCTCATTTGGATGTCGCTGTCTGCCAGGCCTGACCAATTGGCAAATCCCAACTACATGGTGTTCCGTTTGGAAATAAGGTGCGCGAGACTGGGTTCCAACAAACAGCTCTTTTATTAAAC
>BHFT01021552.1:0-31079 GCA_004320025.1 Laticauda laticaudata
GATAACAACGGATGGAACATTTTCTCATCCGCTGTGTCCTTTTTACATACGTTTTGCATCCATCGGCCGATGTGACATCCCTTTCAACTCTGTTATTCTGTTATTAAATAGCTTGCACTTATTCTCTTCTCCCACTCCCTTGATCTCACAAGGAGAGAATTCTCAGAAGCCCAATTTGAAAGTTAACAATCCTGCAGGTAACTGGGAGCACGAAGGCTTTGTGTATAATAATAATTTCTGGCATGAGAAAGGAATAGGTCTCGGGATCTGGCACAGAGAAAAACCTAGAGGCAGTTCTCAGTTCTCCTGAATTTATTGCCATCAGTGAGTGGATTGTTCCAGTTTATAATGTTCAGTCCTTCACTCTAATAAACCAACAGTTTGGGAGAACAAAAATCCTTCATGTAATACTATAAACTACACAAGTGATTTAGTACACCTATTTTCTATTAAATTAAAGCTTAATAAATTCTGACTCTCCTTTTAACACGTGAGTTCTACTCACTTTATTCCATTGGTTCAAACCACACCAATCTGCCCAAGTAAATTTTCAGTCTCAGCAAAATTTCACAGAATGTTATGGTGGATTCCTGAATCTTCAAGTATCTGGTTTTTTAAAAAGGCTTATAAATTAATGAGTAACATTAAATGTTGCTAATACTCATGTATTTATTAAGCTATCTCCAAGGATCATTAGAGAGGCACACCAGGTAATTAACTCTCCTCTCTCTCTCTCTCTCTCTTTTTTTTTTTTTTTAAAATAGACNTTTTTTTTTTTTTTTAACATACTAGTTCTAAAAAGTTTGCTTACAAGATAATTTACCACATTGCTTTGGAAATCACTGGAACAAATGCCATGATAGAATCAGGATAGGTAGAAATTTCTCCATGATAAAATGCTGGCACAAATATGAGAAGCAAATAGGTGATATTTGGGTCACCAAAACAACTGGTGGATGCATGCAAAATTCTTGTCTGTGGTAATAACTTTCCCCCCTTTTTGCCTGTTAATGCTGTTTTTTTCACAGCATAAAACTTGTTTGTTTCTTCCTATAATAATGACATATTTTACTCAGGGAAATGTGTAGGATAAGAAATTTGGATACCAGTGGAAGGAACTGGAGATAGCCACCATTTGCTCACAGTGCCTCAAGAAAACCAACCTGAATTCACACAATCCACTTTTAACTTTGTTAACTTTGTTAACTTTTTCACTTTGTTTTTTACTTTTAATTTGTACATTTTAACTATATTTTTAGCTGTGCTTTTAAATCACTTTTTTAATTTTATGATGCTGTTTGTAAACCATATAAAGTCACTTAGGTGAGATGGGCAGTATACAAATTTGATAAATAAAACAATTATACAATTACTTGTGCTAATGCTGATTTCATGAGCCTTTTAGGCACTAGATCTCTATGTCTTTATGACCATAAAGGTATTTTGGAGCCTGGATTTGATATCCTGTTTGCTCACTGATGCTCTCTAGTTCCTGCTCCAAGTAAGCCAGGGTTGTCAAACTTGTGGCCCGCAGGCCAGATGCATAACACATTGGCCAAGCCCATGTCCAGTTTAGCGAAGGGAGAAAAGTCATGATACGTATGACAACGGGAATTTGATACCCCTGAAGTAAGCCATTCAAACTTTAAAAGGTCTTACTAGAATTTCTCAGAAATACACTTTCCTCAATTCACCTTCCTTTTTGTGGATTCCAACATAGAAGGACTCATCTCACTATTTTTCCCATATTATATCTTCATCATTGTGGTAGCACAGTGATTAAAATGCAGTATTGCAGGTTAACTCTGCCTGCTGCCAGGAGTTCAATCCTGACTAACTCAAAGTTGACTCAGCCTTCCATCCTCCTGAGGTCAGTAAAATGAGGAACCAGATTATGGGGGGCAATATGTGGATTCTGTAAACCCCATAGAGAGTGCTGCAAAGCACTATGAAGCAGTATATAAGTCTAAGTGCTATTGTTATTGTATGTATGTTTAGTTTTTTTTCCTTATTTTTATCAATTAAAAAAACAAGAAATAAATAAAAAGGGGTTCCCATCTGAATATGGAAGTAACATAATAGAATTCTATGTTGCACATAATAATCCTAGGCCCACCCATGTTCAATAATCCCTGGATACTGATTATCCCAAATTGGAATTAAAATCCACTTGAGAAGAAGCTTAAACCAGTCTTTTCATAAATCTGAGTTCCACTTTTGATAGATGGGTGTTGGGGACATTGGATCCAATGAATGTCTTACTTTGTGAAATCTCACTTGTGCTGAAAATAACCGTATCCCAGTGTCAAATTCATAAACTGGGTGAAAAACATAATTTAGGAAAGGCTCTGCAGGACAAAGTGTTTGCAAACTTCTCTTTCAGCTATGTAAGTTATCGTAATATTAGTCTGACTTGCTTATTTGGCAGAAAGGTTTTCCCTAAGGAGAACATAGCAAAATGATAGAAATATACACTATGTTCTTTGACCTTTGCTTTTCCTTAAGCAGATGGCTGACTCCAAAACTGCTTCTGAAAATGAATCTGTGGAAATCCATTTTATTTGAGAGTGGGGAAGTCTGTTTCAGAACCATAGCTAGCTCAAAGACTTGGAGTCTGCAAATAACTGGGGCACCCTTCTTGTTTGAACCAGCCTGAGCCATGTTATTTAACTAGAAAAAAAATTGGAGAGATGGAGGAAGTTGGGGAGCCTAGCTCTATGTATAGAGGTTTGGTTGTTTGACCCAGATTCCCTCTTCTTCCAATGCCACAGCTAAAGCTCGGCATGCTTCAACATTCACAATCTTGAGATCCTTAGCTTCTTCCTTAAAAACCAAAATACTATAGAAAACATAGTCAGCTACAACATCAAGTAAGATAACATATAGGAAATAAAAAATTAGGGAGCAACCGAGAGAAAAGGGGGAACATTGACTTTCCAAATAGATCCAGCTAAAGCTGAATTTTGGGGACTCCTCAGTCACAGGTTTCAGGTGCTGATTACAGTCTCCAAATTCATCAAAAGTTGTCTGTTTAGAAAGAGTTTGGCATTGAATCACAATCTTTGTATAATAATTCCCTTCCTGGCATTGTCTGTTGACAGGATTAATGGAGGAAAAACCTCCTTCCTGCCTGAAATCCTGGGCAGTGGCTGGCAGATCACACAGACTTGAGGTGTACTCTGACCAACCTCTTTCTCTAGACTTGAGATAATGCATGCCCTGAACCTGCTTGCAAGAGCTATTCTCGCACTTTGGTGTGCAATGAAGATGCATTCAAGAGAAGCAGAGAGCTTAAATAAAGAAGCAGCACTTGAGGTTTGGCTGTGCTGTTGCCCTGCTGTGCTCATGCGGCTGCTACCTTGGCAATCTGCCCTTTGCAAAGCTGCCATTCAGACAGCGGCTCAGTGCCAAGGAAACACTTGATGCAGGGCAATTCCAATTCCGCCCCTCCCCCACCTTCCCCATATGCATCTGTTTCCAAAATGCTCATGGCTGAGTAAGGAAATTGGATGAAGAGTCTTCCTCTCTCTCCCCCCTCCTCCCGTGCGCCTGCACTGATAGTAGACTTACCAGCATGTGGATCCTCTTGTGTGCATTGACATTTTCAGCCAGCTGCAGAATTGCCACTTAGAAATGGATTGTTTCACTTCACTTCACTACTAGCTGCTCTGCCTGTAATATTTCAGGTATGTTACAAGTCTGAAGCAATGTGGGTACATTTAAAACATTCACACATGTTAGCAAGTGCAGCATATATCGGAGGATACTAAGCTTTCAAAGTTTAAAGCAGCCAAACATCAGCTAATACCAGCAGAAAATTTTACTATCCCCCAATCTTTCAGTAAATTTTCAGAGAAAGGATAACTTATCCTAAAACTGCAACTGAGCAAAGCTCATGAAAAAACCTAGCTTATTCTGAAGGCATGAAAGCAACTATAAATATAAAGAGCCGTGGTGGCACAGTGGTTAAAATGCAGTATTGCAGGCTAATTTTGCCAACTGCCAGAAGTTCGAGTCTCACTGGCCCATGTTTGACTCAGCCTTCATCCTTCCAAAGTCAGTAAAATAAGGACCCAGATTGTTGGGGGCAATATGCTGATTCTGTACACTGCTTAGAGAGGGCTTTAAAGTACTATTAAATGTTATATAAGTCTAAGTTCTATTGCTATTTTCTATAGCGGTTTATTCCAAGGGTGGGATTCAAATTTTTTAACAAACGGTTCTGTGGATGTGGCTTAGTTGGTGGGTGTGGCACGTATCTCCTCACCTGGCCCTTTCATGAGTGTCAAAAGGGTTAATGGAGAGGCAGTTTCTGTAAGCAACACCAGAATGTTTCCTTCCTGCCTTCCTTACAGGATTAGGCCAATAANCCAGAATGTTTCCTTCCTGCCTTCCTTACAGGATTAGGCCAATAATTTCTTCTAACAACCAGTTCTCCGAACTGCTTCGAATGTTAACAACTGCTTTTAGAGAATAGGTGCTAACTGGTAGAATCCCACCCCTGGTTTATTCCCAAGGTGTGGTATCCAAAAAACATGGCTTCTGAACATGGGTTTTCTATTTAGGTTTGCCTTTATCTAGTTGTTTCTCCTTCTGTGATTGTAGCCATACTGTTGGACTGCTACAAAGTCACACATTGGGATCAAGTGAAAGGCCTTGTTCCATAATCATTCTTTCACTTTGACCAACAGGATGCCCTTGGGAAACCTTCAGACAGGACTTGCATTCAATGTTACATTATCTCTGAAGGTATACTGAAGTTGTTGTTCCACACGATATGTGTGTAACCTAGTTAAGGTGGTAGCCACTATCATCTCACATCAGTGATGAGTTTTCAGTTGTTTCCTTTAATTCATTCTCATACAATGGAAATCCAAACACATCTTCTGCTGTGCAATGCTTTTAAAATATGCCCATTGTTTCATTTATGCTTGCCTCCTGACTTCTTCATGCAGAAGGAAGCAGAAGGATGGGGCTTAACAAAGAAGAATTCACTGCAAAGGAAAGCCCCAGTTTTACGCACCCCTTTATTTCCAACAATGCATTTGGCCTTGCATACAAAAGCATTCTAAGCACACAAAAACGGCAGAGAGTTATATGTCAGTGCTTTGTTTTGAAGTGTTCCCACTCTCCTGACAAAAGGCAGAGCTGAGAGCTTCTTAGCCGGCTGAAAGGTACTGAGGAGCAAACCAATATCTTTACTTTCTGAAACACCTACATCAACTTCTCATAAGTCCAGCTGCTCCTGCTGTCCCTAGAAGATTGGAGACATCTAACTAATTTAGAGCACTGTTCTATGCCCAGAAGAGGCTGGCCTCTGGGTATGAGAGAAATAGAATAGAAACATGTTTTTTTCCCATGCCATCACTCTGCTAAACAACTAATTCCCACAACACTGTCAAACTACTTAGTAGAACTGTATTACTATTATCCTTCTCATCTTTTCTTTTACTTATTTCTTTCTCTTCTTATGACTATGACTTTATTGCTTGTATCTTATGACTTATATGAATTGTTTTATTTAGTATCCTGGTATGATTTATGTTGATTATTTATTTAATATCCTAAGACTATCACTGAGTGTTGTATCTTATGATTTATGAATAATGTATTTTATGATTATGATCATGATATATCACTTATTGTTTGTATGTACACTGAGAGTTTAAGCACTTGAGACAAATTTCTTCTTTGTCCAATCACACTTGGCCAATAAAGAATTCTAATTCTAAAATAGTACATTCCTGCTTATATTCCTCTGCAACGGATAATTCAAAATGTGGTACCTCTTAATTTATGAGGTAGTGCATGTAGTCCATCTGCAATCATTAATAATCTTTTCTTCTATTAGACTGTGAATGTCAGTATGTTCAATTGAGGAAAAATTGCTAGTTTTTCTATGCCTTCTCTGAAAAACCAAGTTCCTCTGGCCTATATTTTCTATAACTCTCTTATATGGGATAATTCCAGTTTCTTTTTCTTTAGCTACTTGCTCTACATCAATATAATTGTATATATCTCTTTCATATCCTTTCTTCCTTGCCTTTTCTTCCTATGCTAAAAAGCCCAAACCATTCCTAAAGGGGAGTAAACAAACAAAGGACCAAAATGTAAAGAAGGACATGTGTCAGAGTTCCAAGTAATACTCCCATAGCAAACATAACTCCGAAGCAGGTAGATTCCTCAAAGAACAGCTTTATTTGGATATATCATTATCGGCACAGTCTGGTGAAATCCAACTCTGAATGTTCCTGTGGTTTTCATCTAATTAAATTAAAACTTTTCTCCCTCCCCAAAACAATCAATCACATGGTCCAATCAAGGTGTTGTCTGGTTGCCTGGTAACTTCACTCCTCTCCAACCACCTGTGGCAATGTCCTTGGTTCCCAGAAGAAACTATTTTGTTTTGGCTACAAACCCCAACTATCTCTCTTCCCCCCTCCCTATCCCCTAGTTCCAGTGTGGCAACACTGAAGCCTCAAAATGGCCTTAGTCAGGCCAGCTTTCAGGGTTGACAACATGTGGAGGTGAATTATGATAAAAGAAAATTGGCATCCTTTTCCTCATTTGCCTTTTTCTCCAACTCCCCTTCTCAAACACATAGCCATGTAGAAAGGTGATGGTACTGATGTTGATGTTGATGATGCTTTCTTAATAGACAGAATTTGAAGCATATGTTTGCATGGTCCAATAAAATCAAGAATTGGGAGAAGAGAGCTGTAGGGAGGAAGAAAGTGTAATTTATCAATTGTACTTCATATGAGCTTTACTTAAGGATATCAACTGTAGCTAAATAAAGTTAGTGGACTGCTAACAGGTTCATAATATTGAGTATATTACATCTGTGCTTGAGAAATTTGCAATAGCTGTCCATTTTTTCTTGGCATACAGTACTTTAAAGTATGCTTTTTTAATTTTCATAAACAGATTTAAGCTTGGTTGTTTGGTGGAAGTTTGATCCCCATATGAGTATATAGAAACATTAAGCTCAGCAGCAAAATCCCCATTTTGGAATCTAATTGTTCAAGGTCCATCTATCACATACATAGCAGAGAGTTTTCTCTTATGATCTTCTCAAGAATATGCTCTTTCAGGAGTTATGCTCAGCTCACAAACTCTCTTTTTAGGAAAAGAGTTTCTTCTCTTTTCCTCCAAAAGAGCTAGGTCTTTTGACATTTTAATTAACTTAATAGTGATTTTATTTGCTTTTAATGACATTTTAAAATATTAAAACAAGTTATTTTATCCATATTGAATGCCTTGTGGGAATAAATTGTGGGTATGTATGTAATTAAAGACTCTTTCCCTTACTGTTACTTTTTGTAAAACTGCTCCTCGTTTTGGTTCTTTTGGAAAGATTTGGACTTTAAAAAGTCCCAGTTCAGCCCTAAAGGTTCTTCCTGTTCTGCAAGCAGGAGAAAAAAAAATCCAACTTTCTGTTCCACTCCAGTCCCTGTCATTCTCCCTGTCAGCTGTTTACTGCCTGTTCACAGCATGGATTCGGGCAGCTAATTGTGTAATAGATGATCTTGTTTGTTGGGCTTATTGTCAGCCTTGTTAACCTCCCATCAGGGTTTCTCTCATTTCTCCCTAAATGCATTGTGCCTCTGGTTTAGCTATCCTAGCTTGGGGCCTTTCCTACAAAATCATTTATTTGCTCAAAGAGGCTTCTTCTTAATTCTCTTTTGTGGTGCCCAGTTTACCAGGTCTATCTTCAGCCTTCCCCAACAACACCTACCAGAGTGTGAGACTATGACTCTTATCGTTCATAGCCAAGCTTTTCCCATGCCACTTTTATATGCAAGTCCAAAGCAACTGCTGCCTGAAATCTGTTTGGGCAGCACAGGTCACAATTTGAATTCTTTTAATTGGACAGTGAACATAAAGGAGCCTGTTAGTATTCAGGCAACTGCTCGTCCAGGATCCTGTTTTAAAAGTGAGAATCACAATTTCTTGGAAGCTAAACATGGGCGTACAGCGCTTCTACCTTAATTTGTCTAATATGCTGGAAACATATTGATTCTAAATTAGGAATATCAAGGAATTTTGCCATTTTTAAGCAGATTGTCCAAATGTTCATATCTTGAACTATTTTGCAGGTTTGGACTCTGGATTTTGTTATTGCACTTTCCACTGAAATATTAAAATATAAATACAAAAAGTATGCGTGTTTGGTTATGTAATGCATACTCTTTCACTTCACCAAAACAGAGTTGCTTGCTTCAAAATGGCTCTAGATTTGTTTCTGGCATATTTATTTAAAACCTTCTCAGGATGTCACATCTAGAAAGAAGTGATTGCTACCTAAATGGTGTACTGTTGTCTTCAGTGCAAAATAATTTCAGAAGGGAAGAGTTTGTACTTCTTCTCCAGATGATGTTGAGATCCCCAATTTCCCTCATTTTGGCCAGGCTGATGGTTATCAGAGGTAATAGAAACTGAGTATTTGGAGGTATACTAGTTCTTCATTCCATTGCCTTGCAGAGAACCCTTCCCAAATAAGTGTCCTAATAACACCACAAACAGAAGGTTTTGTAAAGAGCAGCTTTTCTAGTTTTTTTTAAACCTTTCCTCTATAACAGGTATTTGTGTATAGTATGTATATAAAGTCAAATGAGGGCACTGTAGCATAAAAAGATTGGAAGATCAGTTACATAAAATCCAGGAATGAGCCAAGAGTTTCATGATTAAAAAAATAAAGCTTGGCAAGAAATATTCCAGTTTAAATCATTGACTACTCCTGTTGATTGTTTATTCTAACGTTCCCCAATATTTTGCCTTTCAACCAACAATGCTGCCTATTGAAGCTGAGCTGTGCTGACTTATAGCACCAGTTTACTAATGCTGAGAGAGGCAAGCATGACTTTAAAATATGATTAAGTCTTGAGGGTCTTCTCTCAATATTTTCTAACTGCATTGTTGCTTTTAAGAGAGGGTAACCAGAACTATGATAGTTATTCCTACAAATGGCCTTCAGGGAACAGCTGCAGATCAATAAATTCAGGGACTGATGCTTCTATATAGGATTTTGTGGTTCATATCTTAAGACATCTTAGCATCTAGGTTGTGAAATCAGAGGTGTTTTTTTTTTTTACTGTACCACACTGTATAAACCATCTAGTTTTATTAAGTTAAAGGCTTTCTGGGAAAGCTATTATATCTGGACTGCAAAAAACCAGGTGACCACCAGGTGACATCAAAGAGTTATTTTACCTGGGAAAAACCAAAGATGGAACTATTCAGCTACAGTGATAACTGACATTCCATGTGGCTGGATACAGTGCAATGTCATAGAGATTCAGCATTATCATCATGGCCATAAAATGTTTCAAGTCTGCCAGATCATATATTACATTTCCATTTACAGTATCAGCTGTGTTCTTTAGGAACTAAAGGCTTGAGGCTATTTCTAGCTACAGCAGGACCCTCAAGATAAGAAAAAGCCTGAAGGGCAGCAAATACATCTCTCTTTATAGTTGTCAGTTCACTATGTAGACCAGACTAGGAAATCAACTTCACATTAAGGTTAAATTTACTTTTATTGAGATTGGCTATAATCAGGGGTGGAATTCTACCGGTTCGGACCGGATTGATAGAAGCGGTTGTTATGATTCTCTGTAGTTTGGAGAACTGGTAAATCAGACCTCTGGCTGGCCCACCCCTCTCCACCTGCTTCTCTGCTGCCTGCCCATCAGTCTTTATCACACATGCGTGACATTGCACACATGCGCAACACTGCTGCCTGCAACCTGCTTTTGTGTGCCTGCCAGGCCAGCCATTGCTGCCTGCCTTCCACTGTGGCCCTGCCTTTACTGATCTCCCTCGGTGAGTGAGTCTCTGCAAGCCCCAATTGCCTTCCTCCCCACTTGCTTTTTGCTGCTGCCACCGGTCACCTTCCCCCCCACTTGCCTTTTGCCACCGCTGGTGGTTGCATTCCCCCCATCACTTGTCTTCTGCCGGGGAACATGTGGAGAGGTTCATATAGGCTCCAGTCAGATCAGTGGCTGCTTCTCTCATCTGCTGCTGCACAGCGGAAAGCTTCCAAGTCCCCCTCCCATTATAAATGGCTGTTGGGCAAGCAGAGAAGCAAGCCAGGTTGAATCCTGCTTCTCTCTGCTTACCCGGGAGCCATTTCTGATGGGAGGGGGACTTGGAAGCTTTTTGCTGTGCTGGGAAACTCTTGCTCTCCCAAAAACAGCAGCACAAAAGAACACGTGAAGAAGCTCATGTCAGTAAGGTGCCTCTTGATCGAGTCCAGGACAGCTGACAGCAACTGCAGGGAGCAGAGCCTAGAAGCCCTGATGCACCATGTGTGTGGCCACATGGATGGCAGGGGGGGGACTGGTCCTGGAAGCCCCAACACCGCCAGAATTGCCATTGCCACATCGCTGCAATCCCCACCCCCTGCAGTTATGGTGAACATGAGCCCTGGGATGGGTGACCCTGCTGCCTCAACTGCTGCTCCCACTGACTTTTTCCATGCCAAGAGTGGAGAGAGAGAGAGAGCAGCCCTTTTGGTATGGAGAAAAGTCATGTATCTCCCCATATTCCTCTCTCTGCAAGCAGCCTCTCACAGCACCTTTAAACTTAGTGCGCTTCACAAATGAGGAGGAGGGGACGAGGCTTCTCATGGAGAAAGGAATATGGGGAGATGCACAACTTTTCTCCGTGCTGAGCTTCTCTTGCCGGTGACTCCAGACTGTTTTGCCCAGCTAAGACTATATCAGGAGTCCCAAAACTTGGCAATTTTAAGGCTTGTGGACCAGCTTTGCTGGCTGGAGAATTCTGGGCGTTGAAGTCCACAAGTCTTAAAGTTGTCATGTTTGGGGACCTCTGGACTAGATTAACAAGGAAGAGAGTAACATGCAGCAGATGCCTAGCAAAATTTAGTAATCCTGCAGATTGGCTGTTTACATAAAATCAAGTGCAAGATAGTGATGGTAGGTAAATTACTGGGCAATTTAGTTTGGTATTTATTTGAGTAGGCTGATTTTAGAAAGGATCAGACCTGGTAAGCACTTGGCTGGGAAGCCAACCCAAAATAGGGTGTGGGGAGGAATAGGATTGGGAAGGAAAGAAGGAAGGAAGATAGCATAACTTTTATTGTCATTTTTGTACTGTAAGTACACTGGCACACATTAAAAGTGAAATATATACATACACATACACAACACACATATATACATGCGACACACACAAAAAAATCATTACCCATTTTGAAAACATCGCGGAAAGGAAGAAAAAGTATTATGTACATATATACAAATGTGTGTGAAAAAACCTGCAAAGAAATAGGATTATAAAAAAACAGTTTCCAAGAAGAAGTTATAAGAAGTTATAGATGAGAGAGAGAAAGAGAAATGAGAAACAGAGAGAGGGAGAAAGAGAGGTGAGGAAGAAAAAGGAAGAGACAAGAGAGAGAGGGAGAGATGAGAAAGAGAGGGAGAAAGAAAGACAGAGACAGAGATACTTGTTTAAAAGAAAATAGAAAAATAAATCTTTGAGCGTTTAAAGTTGCAGATCCCTGGGTTAGGCAAACACCATGGTCGTTAAGTGAACCTTGTGGTCATTAAGCAAACACTGGTTATTAAACAAGTCCATTTTCCCCAATAGGCATTTTTAACTGGAAGCCAGAAGGAATTGTCGGAAACTTGAAAAAAAACATAGAAAACCTCAGTCACAAGACTGTGTGGGATGTTGTAACTGGTCATAAGCGTGTGTTTGTATGTATGGCTATCAAAACACCAAAAACAGGTCAAGTAGCTCTGGGGAGGTCAATCGTAAATTAGAACACTTGCTAAGCAACTGGCCATTAAGTGAGGACCACTTATATTTGGTTTGTCAGTCACATGGCCACCTAGCTATGTCCACCTCAGTCACATGACTACCTAGCCATGCTCAGTCAGTCACATGACCACCTAACCACGCCCAATCATCAAGCCATGCCCACAAATTACATGATCACCAAGCCACACCCACAAATTAGGCCATGCCCACAGAACTGGTTGTTAAGAAATTTGATTCCTACCCCGGCTATAATAATAGAATCTTGCAAATCTGATTACAATGTATCTCCTCCACCTTGTTATGCTCCAGTAAATTTAGAGAGGTGTCTGTCTGAGCTGCTTCCAAATGTTATCTCATTCTGAAGTTACAAAATGTTTCATCCCCTTTTATCTATGAAACAGTTCCTGTACATTTCCATCAAAGTCATCTTCCTTACTCTACAACAGCAAAATTCAGATACCTCTTAGAACAAAATTCCTAGACTATTCCAATGAAAAAAATGCTTTATTTTTAGCACAACCAATGTTCAAGAACTTTGGGGTCATATTAAGTTCTCAGTGATAGCTATAGAAAAACCAAGAAGGGCTGTATCACAGTGAAATGGGTGGGGAAGGAAGGAAGGAAGGAAGGAAGGAAGGAAGGAAGGAAGGAAGGAAGGAAGGAAGGAAGGAAGGAAGGAAGACTTTAATTTTGAAAGAGAGAGGACAACAGGATAGACAACATTAACTGTTTAAAAGTGGATGAGCAGAAGAAACAAAAGCTTTGAACATCTGCTTATGTCAATTCACCAAGAGTTGTCAGGGTACCAGACAAGCTGATAATTACAATTTTATTTATATTTCTAAGCTTCTTTTAAGGTAAAAAGCCTCCTAAGGCAGCGAGCAAAAATAAAACTATATACATTACTTTTCACGAAAATCCACAAATAGTAGTGACTAAAATTATATTCCACAATATCAAATCAGATATGGCTATACTGAAAATCCAGAAGAAAGCAGTTCCAACCCATTCAGGGAAAGGCATGAAATACTAAATTGCCTGTAGAACTTTCCTGAAACCAGGCAGTGGTGGATCCTGACAGATCCCTAATGGGCCATTCATAACTGAGGCTGTGGCAGAAAAGTTTCCTCCTAGTTTAAACAAATTTCAAATTTGTACAGGTAAAAGGGCCTTCCATTCTTGTTTAGGTGACCTTTAATGATTGCCTGATAGAAAGTTTGTATTCCAAAATAACTTCAGGAATTGAGCATAATTATTGACAGAGAATTTTGGAACTGTGTTGGTTGACATATTTAGGTGTTTATCATTTCCTCTTCCCTATCATCTGATAGCTAGAAGTTTTTATTGGTCACAGAGTTTGGCAGAAAAAAACCCAAACCGATACTGAACAAGAACATCAAGGAGACTTCTGCACAGATGTCAGAGGCTCAATCGGAGTCTTTATTTATTTGTTTGTTTGTTTGTTTGTTTATATTTGTCAATTGCTTGCAAGATAATAGGTATAAGTAAAAACATAGTTATGAATACATGGATACATATAAGAAAAATTTAACAAAAAATATAAAAGAAACAATAGGACAGGTGGTAGGCATGTTAGTGCGCTTTTGCACACCCCCTACAGACCTCTTTAGGAAAGGGGTGAGGTCAACAGTAGACAGTCTAGGTTTAAGTTTTGGGGGTTTGGGGAAGAAACCAACAGAGTCAGGTAGATTATTCCAGACATTGACCACCTCTGTTTGCGAAGTCGTATTCCTGCAATCAAGTTTGGTGCGATTAATCTTGAGTTTGTATTTATTGTTTGCTCTTGTGTTGTTATGGTTGAAGCTGAAGTATTCATTGATAGATAGGACGTTGCAATGTATGATTTTTATATACTATACTTGATCGGACCTAAGGTGGCATAGTTCTACGGTTTTCTAGGTCTAGAATTTCGAGTCTGGTGGCATAAGGTATTCTGCAACGAGTAGGTGGAGAACTCTTCTTGTGAAATATTTCTGACTTTCTCAACTGTGTTAATATCAGATACGTAATGTGGGTTCCAGACTGATGAGCTGTATTCAAATATTGGTCTAGCAAATGTTTTGATCTCTTGTTATTAGTGTAATATTACCAAAGAAAAAGCTACGTAAGATTAGGTTAACAACTCTTAATGCCTTTTTGGTTATGTAGTTCCAGTGGGCTCTAGCACTGAGGTTATTTGAGATGAGTACTCCAAGATCCTTGACAGAGTTTGGATCATCAACAAGTTCTTGACTATTCAGCCTGTATTTTATTTTCTGATTTTTTTTTGCCAATATGTAGGACAGAGCATTTATTTCTTGAGATTTGAAGTTGCCATTTGCTTGACCATTCTGATACATAGTCAAGATCTTTTTGGAGGGTAGCAGTATTGTCTGTGATGTTGAATAGCTTTACCTCATCAGCGAAGAGAATACAGTTGCTATTGATATGATCACAGAGAGTATGAAATGTACATACTTATGTAGAGTATGAAAAGAACACTGTTTTAGGGACACCACTGTTGACAGGTACAGAATTTGATAGGACACTCCCAATTTTGACCATTTGTTGTCTGTTTGACAGGAATGCAGATGTCCAGAGATACCATAAGATTCTTTACTCAAATTCTTTATTCAAATTCTTTCCTCAATTAAATTTAAATTCTTTACTCAAATCACACACTATCTGACCAAGACATGGGCTATCCTCTACAAGTTCTAGACTGCAAGCTCTCTATAAGCTCTAAACATTTCAGAGGTGGACAGCATGTAGGATTTATGGAGGCCACAAAGTCCATGAGTTATATCATTAATCTTTCTAACTGATAATTTTAGGCTGCATATCTTTTTTTTAAAGGAACTAAATCTCAAATTGACTTAATGCATCTGAATTTTAAAACAGACAACTCATCCATACCCCAAAATGAACACTTCAGTCCTATCCGGTATGACTGTGTCATCAAATCATAGCCAAAAGGATGCCAAAGAAGTTGCTTACACTTGTCCTTTCTGAAAACCAAACTGTCATTGAAAAGTCAGAACCAGAGTTTTGAATGAGGAAGCCTGAAGAGTGCAGAACTGCAGCCCTTGCTATTATTTCAAGACCCCAGACAGTAACTTCTCTGCATGTGGTCAGTTCAGTTTCCATCCAATTAACTTGTTTAATGCTCAGCTTAACTCTGTTGAATAGAATTTGTGGGAAATGTTGACTGGATCATCTCCTCTGTAATGTAGTGTACCAAATGCCAGGTCTCAGTAGATTCCTTTGAATTCTTTTCTCCCTTGTATTTTTTGATGTCAAAAGCCACCTGGAATTGTCTCTTCTTTTCTCTGATTTGTGGTATAACATAGAATATGGTATATCCCATTAACTCATTAGAAAGCAATGCTAAAAAAAAATTCACGGGAGTTATATTTTATTAGAGCTGTATCAGTTTTGTGTTTTGTTTTGTTTCTTAACCAAAATTGTATTATTATGATTGATCCCTCCAGTATACAGTAAGCCTTTGTGGTATCTGTTGTTTTTTATTATGTGTGGATAATCTACAATTAGATTCACAGTGTAAGACTGGTGGAAAGTTAATAATTCAAATCTCACCAAAGAGCTAAGAATTGTTAAGTTAGCATCTAAGAATATCGGCATTCCCAAGCTGGGTGTTTTTCTATGTAGTTAGGTGGTTCAGGACAGATCAATTCAATATTCTAGATATTGAGGAAATATTTTAGGTATGGTTCCATGGCTCCAATCACAATTGGTACAGCAACAGATTGCTTTTTTCCATAAGTGTTCAAATTCAGTCTACATGTCCTGGTATTGGTATGTCCTGGTTTTTTCCAATTGTTCTTCCACAATCATAGCATCATCTGGTATAGCAACATAAATGAATCAGACTTTTTTCATTTCAAAAACTGTTATGTCAGGAATACAAGATGCTTGACTTTTTGGATCCTTGTCCTATAGGATCTTAACCTGCTCATTTTCTAAAATCTTCTCAACTTGATGATCCCAGCTGTTTTTCCTGTGCTCAAATTTAAAGTTCTAAGAAAGTTTCCAATGAATAATTCCAGCAACTTAATCATGACACTGTTTTTTATGAGTTTGTGAAATTTTGCTGCAGCCATTGATTACATAGTCAATTATTTCATCCTTTTCACTTCAAAGGAATGTTTGCTTTTGTTTGCTAAATGTTGGGATCTTTGCCTTCATGCAGTTAGTTGGCAAAGTTTGTTTTGACTCTCTAAAATAAAACTATCAGTTCCTTTCTTTAACAATACAGAGCTTAACTAACTTCATGTGAGGGTTTTTTTATCAGCCTTTCCTTCTTTATTCTTCAAGTTTTGACCATGCATTGGCTTGTTCTTCCAATTAACAAACTGGTTTCCAATTGTTTCTTTTCTATATTCAGCTTTTCTTTGTTGTTTTCAAGAGCTTTCTTTGACTGAGTTCCTTCAGCAAACTTTCATGGTTTTTCTTAATGTAGTCAATAGGCTATACTTTTCTTCCTCCATGGTTGTTTCACATGTAAGAGTCCTTACCCCTTTTGGCTCTTGGCAAATATAAATTTTAGGGTGCAAAGTATGTGCATTATTATTAGTTTAGTTTTGTCTTTGGATTCAAGTTATCAAATTCCACCTGAGTTCAGTCAGCTATACTTGCTGTATGATCAATAATAGGAATTGCCCAGATATCAGTTGCTTTAATTATGTTACCACCACTTAACTTTGATTTCAAAATTTTCTATACCCATTTCATATATTTGGAAGAAACATTTTCTTGGATTTTATTCTGTGCTAAATTGGAACCTTTCACAATTCCCAAACATTTGTAACTTTCTTTTCCTAACTCAGTAGAACAGACTTATATGAGTAATGATGGACATTCTTTCATTGGAAGTCGTTAAGCAGAGACTCAAAACATGGCCATCTGCCAAGGATACTTATTTGCAAGACCCTATAGTAAGTAGAGGGTTAGAGTGTGTGTGAGACCTCCAAAATAGTTTTTCTCTTGAACATTCTGTGATAATTCATACTATTTTGTTTACCTATTAAAAATTCTTTTAAAATAATTTTTAAATTTATTAAAAATTAAATTAAATTTATTTTTCTGTTAAAAAATTCTTCAGATTTTTACAAATTAATATTTTTGTTCAAATGGACAAGTATGCAATGGCCTGAAGATACATTGTGTGCTCTGCGTTTGATTTATGCCTATGGACTAATACCACTCAAACTCATCTGGTTCTATATATCCAAAAATAATAGAATAATAGACTTGGAGGAATTAAACAGAATGTGGAATAACTTTGATATCACCACAGATTGGCAAGTGTTATTCTCCTTGTTCTTGCTCCAATCAAACAGAATTCTATTTGTTTGACATATTTTCAGCCGGGCAACAAATAAGGCTTACTTCATTGTATCATTTGAACAACTCTGAGATAGGTAGACTGAATATAAATGACTTACCAAAGGCTCCATAGTAGACTTGATGATAGTTCAGGGTGTTTTAGTGAGAAAAGCCCTAAAGCTACTGTTATGATTTCAAAAGCAACTTCAACTTCAGTAGGAGACAGATTGAATGTAAAAAAGGGAAAAGAGGAAATAAAAGACTCTCCTGAAGATTTACCTCAGTTAATATTGGTGGCAATATTGGAAATAGTTTGTTTTATAAAAGGTTAGGTAGGGAACTTATGTCTCTTCAGATCAGAGGTGGTATTCAGCAGGTTCTGACCAGTTCTGGAGAACCAATAGTGGAAATTTGAGTAGTTCAGAAAACCAGTAGTGGAAATTTTGAGTAGTTCATAACAGCACCTCTGACTGGCCCTGCCCCCATCTATTCTCTGCTTCCCAAGTCCCAGATGATCAGCTGGGTCTTCTTTTGTTGCCTTGCATAGGAGAACAGAGCTGGAAAGCAGGTTAGTGGGGTGGGGAAAGAATGCGGATTTTACAGTATCCTTCCCCTGGAATAGGGTGGGAATGGAGATTTTACAGTATCCTTCCCTTGCCAGATCCACCAAGCCATGCCCACTAAGCCACACCATGCCTATCAAGCCATGCCCACAGAACTGGTAGTAAAAAAATTTGAATCCCACCACTGCCTCAAATATATCTGAATTACAACTCTCCTGCTCTGAGATTTCAATAAAAAAGGAAAAACATTTTTAATAAATTAAAAATAAACTAAATGTCCATCACTGGTGAAGTTAGCTGGTCTATAGAAAGTTGTTGTACAATTTTCCCACCTATGTTGTAAATCAAAAAAATTAAGTTGCTTTTGAATATAAATTCCATTTTCTGGATCAAGATGAAACTGTTCTGGATTCTTTGTGTTTAAAACATCGGTGTGTGTATCTTTGACTAGAACAAGGACCTGTTTATAACATTAATAATTATGACTCAGTATTTGAATTGTGTTCCATGTACTTAAAGAATCTTTCTGATGACAGTAAGGGAGTGTGTTTTTTGGACCTGCCCTTGTTCTCTGCTACTGGAAGAAATTATTATTGATAAGCATGATGGTATAAAAACCTCAGCTGATTAAATTGGTTTCTTAATTATTAGGGCTGTTTAAATAATTTGATAAGACACTCTAAGATTAGCATGGCTGCTTTGAGGCCTTCTTGAAGTCTTCTAGGCATGCATGTTCACCAAATGGCATTGAAAACATTCTCTCAAAAACATGACCAGATTTTGGGAAGTCATTGAAGCACCTGCATAGAACCTTTGGAAGGTATGGTCACTGTGATTTCAAGGAATAAATTTAGGAAGCACTGGAGAAGACAACTGAATCTGGAAAATGGAAAGTGGGAGATCCAAAGCTTCTCTTCCAGAAGTCATCATAGGTCCTCCTCACACCGCCTCATCTTCTGCTTTGGACAATGTTTTAAAGTAGTATCTTTATTTATCTTCTAGACTTGTTAGCTAACTGTTTCTCTTTATGCCAGTGTTTGAAAGAGAGATGCTATCACAATCTATCTAGCTATCTGTCAATTAAAACATGAACATGCAGAAAGTGAATTAGTTTCTAAAATGCCACATTCTAGCCATGCAGCATAGAAACTAAAGGATTGAGAAATAAACAAAACTTACAAAAGTTAAAGAGAATAAACTTTATTTTAAAACACAATAGTCCCTTGTAAAATACCAAAATGTATGGTTAATGGTAAATGAGGTCAATACCAAACAGTTCAGATCACAGACAATTTAAAAAAGGAGGGCATTCTGCTGTAAATGACTGCTTTCTGGTAGGATTTTAGAAGAAATTCTGCAAACATTATTATTCCACATCATAACATTAAGATTTTAATTTTATGCTGATGTCTGATCTGTGCAAAAAAGAAAGTTTACATATATTCCAGCTTTGTATCTTACACAGAAAATTAAAGAAAATGAAATAATAACGAGTCAGTAACACAGGAGAGAAAAACAAAAATTAAAATCCTAACACAAACTCTTTGGACTTGTTATCATAATAGAATCACCTTGAAACAGATGTTCAGCTTGTAATGATCACCAGAGCTTCTCAGTTTTAATCAAATGTTATGAGGAGATGATAACCCCAACTCTTTTATCCATACCATTATTCCAGGGTGTCCCTTTTAAAGTATTTCTCTTTCCAGCAGAGAATTATTTGACTCTACATGAAAAACATGTCTAACTCAAAGGAATGTGTAGATCTGCACCTATGGGAATGGGTGTTAGTATCTGAGCTGGTTGCTTCAAATCTTCTGAATCATAATTCTGAAAATGGATGGAAATTAATCAAGGTGAAAGCAACCTAGAACTAAGAAGAAATTTCCTGACAGTTAGAACAATTAATCAGTGGAACAACTTGCCTCCAGAAGTTGTGAATGCTNCTATTCTAAATGTGATAATAGAAAAATTAAATTAAAAAATATTTTATTGTTAATAGGCCAAAGTCACTTAGATCAGGGGTCTCCAACCACTGGGCCCCGGACCGGGACCGGTCCATGGATCATTTTGTACCGGGCCACAAAGAATGAATAATCGTGATTAAAATATATATAAAAATATGTTTTTAGTAAAGAAATAGTAAAGAAGCCCTTTACTATTGGGGAAGTATTGATTTTGCTGGTCCTTGAAAAAGTATTTCTGCGTGAAACTGGTCCCTGGTACAAAAAAGGTTGGGGACCACTGACTTAGATGATATGGGTGATGTCAAAATGAGATGAATAAATAAATAAAGGATTATCAGACATTTTGCCTTGATTGCATAATCCTAGTAAATATAAAACAGAATAGCATTATTTATAAGAAAATATATGCACATATGTGTTTGCATGTGTGTGTGCCATTTTGACAAAAGTGCTTAGACTCAAAGAACACTATTTATCAATGCTTTATTCTTTATAACTGCCCTCTCCAACCAGGTGCTTGTGAATGTGTGGAGTTACAGCTCCCTTTATTGAAAATCAAAATGCCCAATATAATCTCTTAGCTTGACAAACTTGGAAATTTAAAGAAGTTGGAAAGCTGCTTGTTTGTGAAATTTTGACGGGTCTAATTAAGATATAGATTTGGCTTTTTTGTTTTTCTCCAGCACGAATAAATTGGGTAGCAAAGCATCCGTTTAAATAGCTTTTCATAAATGTATTCTATTTCTTTTTCAATCTTTAACACAAAACGGCTGTCAGCCACCTTTGCACTTGGTACTCCCACTTAGCACTTGAAGCTCTCCTGTAAGAAGTGGTTCACAGCATCCCCTTTGTTTGCCAACTGCTGGTTGGTGTGAAATCCAAGTGCCTGCTCTCTTTCCCAGCCCCTCCTTTTCACATTTCTATTCACAACCCATGACTGCTAAGAAAACATCAGCCTCTGTGATGTATTTCCCGAAGCAGCTGGCAAGAAATGAACACATGTCACTACAAAAATGGAGGTAAACATTAGAGATTCTCTTCTTTTCTTTAAAGCCAGTATTGTTGAAGCTTTTGGCTTTCTTGTAATATTCTGTTAAATAGGTGATTGAAGTGGAGGCCCACAGCTATTTCTATCTAGCTAATAGTTTGTGCTGATATTTATTTATACTTGCAGCCCACTTTCATTTTGGAACTCAAGGCAGAATACATAGGGCTCCATCCTCCTAGTTCCATACAAAACAATCCTGTAAGGTAGACTAGACCGAGAGAATGATATATCCATAGTACATCCAGTGTACTTCTAAAACTGAGGGTAAGCTAAAACCTGGATTTCACCATTCCTAGTCCAGCACTTTCACTGCTGTGTATATTGACTCTCTTGTGTACATATCTCCTGAAGTGCAGAAATATCAAAGTGATGTTTTTGCAGCATTGAGGAAGGAATGAAGGAATTCACAATTACACAACAGAGAGTAGAGAACACAGAGAACATCCCAACATAATAACTCACACCAATAGGTAGCTGCTCCTCCCCCCACTTTTTTGTTTGTTTTTTTGTGATCTTATTATATACAAGCAGGCAACATTAGCTGATTGGATCAGAAATGTTTTCAATTCTTTGTATTTTACCATCCTCTGTCTACAATTTTTCTTAGAGTCACGCTTGTCAAACCAAATTTTACTGCATTCAAGTGACTACCTCCCAGTACTACAGGCAAACTAAAAGTAAAATAAGTGTTTATGAGTGTGCCTGAAGGGCAGGGGAGTAAAAATACAGGTTGCAGTGTGCAACTTACAACTTATTCTTGCCTGTGCCTGCTCCACTGTGGGAGATGCAAATGCCAGTGTGTATACATTGAAGTTAGTCCTCATGATTTTGTCCCATGTGAATGTAACTCCTTTATAGTGTTTCCAGATTTTTATTTTGCAATCATCTTGCCTCATTAGTGGGATTTCACAGGAATTCATAGCTAGTCAAATTCCACCCATGGTTTTTCACTACTTCCTTTTTTTCCCCTCCACAAATATATCATTAGGGAAAAAAAAACAATATAGCTGCATAACTAGCTACAGAAAATTTTAAATTTTAATATGACAAAAGAGTTAAAGAGGAAGTCAAGAAAAGAAATAATCTAAGGAAAATTGCATACTCTAGAGCTGCCATCATGATTCAGATGTTTTGCATGCTATATGCCATTTCCCAGATGTCTGGGAACAACTCCCATTATTCCAAGCTTTAGTGTACTATTCAGGCACCAGTTTCCTCCATCTGCTTTCATAATACTGCCTTGACTGCATAAATGGTAGCTCTCATCTCACCCTGTTCCCCTTGATACCTTGTTTGGTTTTACTTTGTAATTCTATGATAATCAGTTTGAGTGAATGAAATACTGTTTCACAAGTCTTTATGTTTTTTAAACTCTACATTGCTTCCCTCCAACCCTGCATGAGCTGGTCACAAGCTAGCATTTGACTCAAGTTACCATTTATTGGGGTTCAACTCTACCATTGTGTGTTTTGATCAAGGCAGCAGGAGTTCTGGAGGAAAGAGAAAAGTTCCCCCATGAATAGGAGAGTTTCATCTCAACTCTCCTATGCCAAAAATAAATTCTACAAGCTGCTCATTAAAGTGAGACTGGAAAGTGGAACTTGCTAATGACTCCTGGCTATAGCGTAGAGGTGCTTTGCGCTTTTGTATTTTGTACTGTTAGACAAAAAAGATGAGTTCACCTTTGATACTTCATGTTTTAAAAAATAGGAATCCCAGAAGTGAAGATAAAAAGAAGAGAAGGGAAGGAAGAGATTTGATTCTACTAGAAAGAGGAAAGTGGCAGACCATTTTTCTTTTGATTTTTGATATGTTAGTTATTGGAAACAAGGCCTGTTATTAGTTACTGGAAAAAGTGATATTTTGATCTTTGCCCTAGGCATCAAACAGAGTTTATGGGGCAAATAACAACCCCCTTATGAAATTATACTACCCTGCATGGCTTACAGCTGAGCCTGTCAGATGGAGAGCTGAGAGCCTGGGTTTGAGACCTGAGTTCTGCATGATAGGGTGAGCGCCCGTTACTTACCCCAGCTCCTTCCCATCTAACAGTTCAAAAGCATGCAAATGCAAATAGAGAAGTAGGTACCACTTTGGTGGGAAGGTAACAACATTCTATGTGCCTTTGGCATATAGCCATTCTAGCTACATGACAATCGAAATTGTCTTTAGACAATGCTGGCTTCTTCCCTTGGCCATGAAACAGAGATGAGCACCATGCCCTAAAGTCAAACACAACTGACAGGGAAACCTTTATCTTTACATTTTATAGGGATTACTAGACTCTTAACAGCTTCTAAAGATGGTGGACATCTCAACATCTTTTTTGTCATGTGGTGTAATACAGGATGCAGTGTTCCAGGTGTGGCCTCACTAAGATTTTATAAAGCTGTACTAATATATGGTTCTTTTCTTTCCATATCCCTCCCCTGTACAATTAGTAAATCCATTATTTCCCCAATTTATTTTTTTACATCTCAACAAAAGTCCATAAGAGGTTTCTAATCTTTTATAATAACAGTACTGTTTGTCTTATCCCCAAACAGGTCAATTTTGCCATTTCCCAAGCTCTGCCATCTTCATGATCCACTTGCCCCTTGTAGGTATTTCACTATTTCCATCTTTTCTTTTTGGAGAGCCTTTGGCCCATTTATAATTCATGTTAGACATTTGAAATCTCTAGTTGTGTTCATCTTAGAAAAGTCTATAGTACCAATAAAGGAGAATTTGTGTAGCTCAGGGTTGAAATGAGAGGTCCTTGATTCTCTTTCAGCTTGGTTGTTTGCTTGCAGACATTTCATTGCCCAAACTAGATAACATCATTGGTGTTAAATGTATACTTTTGGTGCCCAACATAATAGTATCTTCTTTAGTTTCTCTGTGCTTGTTGAACAACTCCTCTTTTTTAAATCACTTGCATTTCCTCCTATTCCTCTTTAAACGTTTTGAAGAAGTCATTTGAACTGAGTTAAATCAGAACCTCTGCCATTTAAAAGTTTAAATCACTCCTTCAGGTTTATCCCAATGAAATGATGTTTAGATTTGTCAGTCAAAAAGATATATTATTTTATCTTATGCAGAATTCTGATAGGTATTTTTATGAGCACAATTACCTCTTTTGTATATCCTGTGTTAATTCTGTATATCTTGGTCCTTCTGTAGCCATATTTTGTCATTCAATGCCAAACAAATTGTTAGAGATCCTGTCCCTGATATCTTCACAAGGTTCCCCTGGGACCGCTCTTAAGTTTAAACATTTTTTTTTCATTTTTCTGTTTATGACTGTCTTCTTTTCAAAAATATACATTTAAAAAAAAATTATTTAACCTCTCCATTCATCTGTATAATGGGTTGGTCGAGTTTTTTTGTTCATCTGTTCTATATGTGTCTTTCCACCACCTTCCCTTCTATTGAAGTATCTTTTAATTGAGACAATCTGGTGGGCGGTTACAGCCTTAGTTACCGATGTCACTGGTACTATGACATTCTTTTCCATTTCTTCGAAAATCTTTTTGTAAAATTTCTGGCATAATTTCTTTCTCTGTCATTTGTTCTGTTAATGACTCTTTCCTCCCTTGAAAATTTTGCTGCTTTCCTAGTTGTAGCCATTCCTTTTTAATCTGAAATACAGAACAGGGAAGTAAATATAAAAAAGAGTATTTTGCCTTCTTTCTCTGTAATATTAACTGTTCATTTGGCACCCTGTAGTTTAATAGTTGCATGGTCTTTCCTTTATCTTGTTGTTTAGCAAAACCAACCAATCATCCCTTCAGCAAACTGAAATTCTTCTCTTTCTCAAGAAGGTATGTATTATTTAATTAATTCCAAGTACTTAAAATGAATTATATTTCTAATTCACCTGTCCTCTTACTTCATTTTAAATTTCTTTAGTTCAGATTGTTGGCAAGCTTTTTGCTTTTAAGTATTTTTATATCTTTCTAATTGTCTTTTTATTTTTAACTTTAATCTATGTTAAAGGATCACCAACCAGGTGGCTTGATCACTTCACTGCCGGGAAAATCTCTATGACTTTCAATTTTTTTCAAACTTTAATGTGCATTAGAAAGTAAAGTGGGTGAACTCAGTGTACTTTAAGCAGGTTCCACGTGAAGCTGTGAGCTTGATCTTTCTTCCTCAGCTCCTGGTGTTGAACTCATAAGTAAACCCACACTCTTGTGGGTTCACTTGCAAAGATCTGCCTTCTGGAGCACAGATGAGAGTTCCATTGCTTCTCCTTGTCCAGAAGAGATTTGCAGGTTCAAGTCTGTCATCCACCTCCTAATCTCCATCTCAACATTATCCCTGCAGTGTGAGGAAGTGTTAATCTGCCCGTCTCTCCATCTGTAAGACCACACCTGCATCCAGTTTTGGTCACCCCATAAAAAAGATGTTGAGGCTCCAAAAAAAGGGCAGAGAAGAGCAACCAG
This sequence comes from Laticauda laticaudata, assembly GCA_004320025.1. Classification (NCBI taxonomy): domain Eukaryota; kingdom Metazoa; phylum Chordata; class Lepidosauria; order Squamata; family Elapidae; genus Laticauda; species Laticauda laticaudata. Next base: position 25,139 of record BHFT01021552.1, read on the forward strand.
GATGATTAGGGGACTGGAGATTAAAACATATGAAGAACAGTTACAGAAACTGGGCTTGGCTAGTCTAGTGAAGAGAAGGATCAGAGGAGACATTATTGCAGTGTTCCAATATTTGAGGGGTTGCCACACAGAGGAAAGAGTCAAGCTATTTTCCAAAGCACGTGAAAGCCAGACAAGGAATAATGAATGGAAACTGAGCAAGAAAAGATTTAACCAGAAAATAAGGAGAAATTTTCTGACAGTGAAAACAATCAACCAGTGGAACAGCTTGCCCTCGGAAATTGTGGGAGTGCCATCACTTGAGACTTTCAAGAAGAGATTGGACTGCCATTTGACAGAATTGGTGTAGGGTCTCCTGCTTGGGCAGGGGGCTGGACTAGATGACCTTCAAGGTCCTTTCCAATTCTGTTAATCTGTAATCTGGAAGCTATCTTTTTTTCCAACTGTCTTTATTGCTCCTTGATAAGAGGACACCTATCTGCTTTGGACAAATTCAGACCTCCTGGACCTGGTGATTTACGAGGGCTATCCACAAAATAGATTACGTTTTGCGATAGAAAAAAAACAAAGTGTAGGAATTTTTTTTTATTATATACACTTGAAAGCTAACACTTAAATACTACTTTTCAACATATTCACCGAACAAATTGAGGCACCTATTATAGCCGTGAACAAGCTTTGTAATTCCATTGTCATAAAATTCAGCTGCCTGAGATTTGAGCCAGTCAGTCACACCCGCCCGCAATTCCGCGTCGTCTTTCAAAGCGCTGTGTTCCAAGCCAGGTCTTCATCCTCGGAAACAAGTGGTAGTCGCTTGGTGCAAGATCGGGCGCTGTAGGGCGGATGAAGAAAAATCTCCCACTTGAAAGCATTCAGGACTTCTCGAGTGCGATTTGCTGTGTGTGGTCGGGCACTGTCATGCAAAAACAAAATTTTTGAGCTTAACTTTCCTCTACACTTGTTCTGAATTGTTTTCTTAGTTTTGCAACATTTCACAATACCTCACAGCAGTTTATTGTTGCACCATGTTCCAGAAAATCGATAAGAAGCACACCTTGCCTATCCAAAAACAGTCACCATAATCTTCCTTGCAGAGAAGGTTTGCAAACATTTTTCTTGGGGTTTTGGGGAATGTGTGCCCCCATACCCATAGACTTGCAATTTGTCTCGCTGTTCACATGTTTGACCCAAGTCTCGTCTCCAGTTATGATTCGATCAAGAAATGAATCTTCATCTTTGTCGTAAGAGTACAGAAATGTCAATGATGTGGCCATACGCTGACTCTTGTGGTTTTCTGTCAGGATTTTTGGCATCCATCTTGCACAAAATTTGTGGTAGCCTAAGCTTTATGTAACAATTTCATGCAACAAACTGCGTGAAATTTGTGGAAAACTAAGCGAAAGTTCCATTACTGTGAAACGGCAGTTTTCACGAATCTTGTCATCAACTTTTGCGACCAGTTCATCAGTCACAATGCTCGGACGTCCACTCCATTGTTCATCATGAACTTTAGTTTGTCCATTTTTAAACTTAATGCACCACTGGCACATTCCACCTTCAGTGACAATGTTGTCCCTGTACATTTCACACAGTTGCCAAAAAATTTCAATCGGTTTTTGGTTTTTTGCCAACAAAAACCTTATCACTGATTGCATCTCACAACTCGTGGGATTTTCAATTGCAGCACACATTTCAAACGTTTGCTGTGAAGTAACGGGCAACGATATGAACCTCCCACTAGCACAACTAGATGCAGACTGAGCGGCTGATGCACAGACCAAAGATGGCCACACTAGCTCCGCCCCTTTTTGCTACAGACAAAAACGTAATCTATTTTGTGGATAGCCCTCGTATATCCCAGGATACTACAAGTTGGCAGATGTGATTTCATAACCATTGAATGAAATCTTTCAGAGATTCTGGATCATGGGGAAACTGCCAGAAAGAGCTGATGTGGTTCTAATCTTCAAAAAATGGAGGAGAGGGGAGGAAATCTAGGAAATCAATATCTGTGGAAATGATCACTGGAGCTGGAGCTTTTCAAGAAAAGATTAGACAACCTTTTGTCCAGGATGTGCAGGGGGTTACACTAGAAGACCTCCAACATCCTTTCAGCCCTATGATAGGGGTAATGAAAAGCTGGCAGAATGGGGCAGAAGTTGGTGAAGGTAAACATATTTTTACTCCAAATATTGCTGCCTCATAAATTTAAATTCACTACTGAAATGATCTAATCCTTTCCATGCACAAGTAAATGTACTATTTATTACATCTGCAGCCTGACATAAAACATTAAGGACTTGTTTCCTCCTATATGAATCATTTTTAAAGTCCAAATATAAAGCCTGTTTGCAGCATCTAAAGCAAGGGTCTTCAAACTTGGCAAATTTAAGACTTGTGTGCTTCAACTCCCAGAATTCCTGAGCTAACATGACTGAAGAAGGAATTCTGGGAATTGAAGTTCACAAATCTTAAAGCTGTCAAGTTTGATCTAAAGTATACATGGACAGCAAGATTAGTATTGTGGTTAAGGCACCAGGCTAAAACCAGAAGACTTGAGTTCTAATCCTATCTTAAGTATAAGCCAGCCAGGTGATTTTGACCCATTCCATCCCTCTCAGCTCCAGAAAGAAAACAATGGCAAACCACTTCTGAAAAACCTTATCATGGAAACTTTAGGGACTTATATCCAAGCAATCTCTGAGAATTGGACATGATTGAACAGAAAAAAAATATTTCTTGCAAAATGCCAAAACTGTTATGCTTGTGATAAAAATTATAATTCTCACTCATCCTAAAGAATCTGTAGTCATTCACAAGTCTGAGCGCTTTGCTGCTCTTCAAATGAGGGCTCTACAACAAAATAATAGCAGTTTGCCTTCATACTTCTTAAACAAGGATATTTCTGCTCAGTCTTCTAGCTGGTAAATCAAACCCCTTTCAAAATATTTTTGAATTATAATATAAACTTGAAGTTACCAGTATGAATTGCTGTAGCTAGGCTATCCTTGGCAAGAAAGGATGTACAGTATTTGGTCTAATGGAAAACTGGTAATTGGCAGTTCTGATAAGATTTCTGGTAAACCCCTTTCCCCATAGGTATATATTGATTTACTTAATGGCTGCTGTGTTTACTCAATAACCAACAAAAACAATAGTAAAATTGGGTCCAGGCATGTGGGACAACTTTCATGACTTACAACCATCAAGACCTAACATGGAAATTCCTGGCTCCATTATGATTCTACCATTATGATTTAGAACAGAAAAATTATCTAATTCTCAAATCTAGGAGTCACCATCCCACAAGGATTGCCACAAATCAGTTTTAGTTCATTTGTCCTCTTCTATCCCATCACTGCATCCAGGCACTGGTTGGGAATATGCACAGCATCTCCCGATTCAAACGTGACAGAAAAGTAGAGATACGTGTCAATTTCATATCAGTGACACCAACTCCAAAACCCCAAATAACCACCCCCAGAGGTTTCATAGGCGTTCAACAGCTCTATGAACAAAATAGTGCCTTGTGGTACCAACACACCTAGTACCCTGTAGAAATATAGTCAGCTATTACTACTTATTGAGACCATCCTGACAAGTAAGATTGGAACCACTGTAATAAGTACCACTGAATCTCAATTCACAGAGATGACCCAATGAAGTACTGTGGCCAAAGGAAATAAAAGCCATTGGAGATCCCACAGAATCATAGAATGAGAGGGAGAGGGAAGGGGAGGGGAGGGGAAGGAAGAGGAGGAGGAGAAGGAGGAGGATTGGAAAGTCTTCTAGGCCAGGGGTCCCTAACCACTGGTCCCTGGACCGGTACCGGTCCGTGGATCATTTTGTACTGGGCTGCAAAGCTTAGGTACCACCATCTTGTTTCGACGGCACTTCCAGGTTTTTGATTGGAAAGTGCTTCTGGGTTTTTGGTTGGAAAGCGGCATTTAGGTGCTGAAGGAATCCTCGTGCCTTAGTTTCGTCAAAGGGGGGGGCGGCTTCGAACGAAGAGCCGTCCCAATGGCGGTAGAGTCTCTCGTTACTCAGGTACCGGTCCGTGGAAGAATGAATAATCGTGAAACCGGTCCCTGGTACAAAAAAGGTTGGGGACCACTGTTCTAGGCCAACCCTAGAGTTGTTCATCCTCTCTCTTTTCCATGCAAGAATGCATCTATGAGAACTAATGTGGCTGATTCTGAATGAGATATCTGACATTACACATATTACATATTTATTGAAGAATTGATTGTTTCATTGATTGATTGATTAGATACTATCACATTGTTGTTGACTATTAGCCACCAAGATAGGCAAGATCAAGGAAAAGACACAGCAGAGATCCCAAGTTCTTGAAAACCTGTCTGAGTTCATCGTCCCATCTTATACTAAAAAAAAAAAAAACATGGGATTTTTTGAAATATTTTTTTCTCAGGCTTTTCTCCTAGGACTATGTAATCTTTGCTCAAAGTCCCAGTTTGCTTATTCCCCCCTCATTCCCAAGGCCATCCTTTACACTGGTCGAGGTTAAAGTTTTGATCATAAGGCCCAAACAACTTGGAATCACAAGTTCTAACAAATTCCCCTTCCTCATTTTAGATCTAGATGGGAGATCCTGGAACACATAATAAATACTGCTGAATGGCTGCTTGCAAATAACATTTCTTAATGGCAAAGGCTTGTTCTAGAACAGTAAAGATGAACCTATGGCATGTGTGTCAAAACTGATACACCATGATGTTTTGGGTGACAACCCTGCATTTATGGCCAGCATTCACCAACACTTGACAGTTATTCTAGAAGGTATGCCCCACTCTCATGTGATTCGGGGAGGCTGCAGACTCCATATAATGAAGGGTGTTCTTGTGCAACCTTTGGATCCTCCAGTACTCATGTGAGAGGGCAGCCTTTGTGCAGCCTCTGGAGCCTCCAAAAACCATATAAGAATGGGGCATGTTTTCACATGGAAATTTCACAATTTTCAGAGGCTATGGGAGAGCATTTTTTTAAAGCTGCTTCACAAAGATGGCATCATGAAACCCAGACGAGCCTCAGGTAGTCTGTTAAAAGAAAGACAAGGTAAGTGGTGCATGGCAGATCCTGTGCACCACTAGGCTATAGGGCAATTGGGCTATTCCCCAAAACTCATGCACCTTGCAGAATGGCACATGGTGGCCTTTTTGAGTGGTAGCAGTAATGCTAGGGCTAAAGTCAGAATCAAATAGAGCTGGAAGGGACCTCTGAGGTCTTCTAGTCCATCCCCCTGCTCAAGCAGGAGATCCTATATCATTTCAGACAATTGACTGTCCAGTCTCTTATTAAAAACCTCCAGTGATGAAACACCCACAAGCTATTCCACTTGTTCTTGCCCTCACTATTAGGAAGTTTCTCTTCAATTCCAGTTTGCTTCTCTCCTTGATTAATTTCCATCCATTGTTTCTTGTCCTGCCCTCTGGTGCTTTGGAAAATAAATTGACCTCCTTCTCTTTGTGGCAGCCTGAGATTCAACCTGGAAATTAAGGTGAAATTTTCTGACAGTGAGAGCAATCAACTAATGGAACAGCTTGATTTCAGAAGTTGTGGGAGCTTCATCACTGGAAGCTTTCAAGAAGACATTGGACTATCTTTTTTCAGAAATGGTGGAGGATCTCCTGCTTGGGCGAAGGGTTGGACTAGACAACCTATAAGGTCCCTTCCAACTCTGTTAATCTGTTAAAATACTGGAATACTACTGTCATGTCCCCCCTAGTCCCTCTTTTCTCTAGAGTAGCCAAACCCTGACCCCTGGACCTCTGCTTCAGGCCCATTCTCAGTATTGTTGCAGAGGTGCTGTTCAAGGTGGCCCAGTTGGGAGAGAGATAAAAGAATTGTTTTCCCTCATCTCTCACTCCCTCCCACCCTCCCTCCCTCTGTGTGTTTGTGTGTGTGTGTGTGTGTGTGTGTG